>ML795342.1:246859-263325 GCA_009831015.1 Picea engelmannii
ACCATTTATGGCACTTTATGGATACCACCCTCCTTCCATCACTTTTTCTCTAAAAGAAAAATCTAAGGTTCAAGCAGTGGAAGATCACATCGAGAATCAACAACAAGTTCTCCAAATATTAAAGGACAACCTGACCATGGCATAGAATCGTATGAAACAACAAGAAAATCAACATCGTAGTGAAAGAAGTTTTGAAGTAGGGGATTGGTTGTTTTTAAGACTACAACCATACAAACAGATGTCCCTCAAGAAAGCGAAGAAGGATAATAAATTATCACCAAAGTACTATGGCCCTTATAAGGTGTTGCAAAAGATTGGTACTATGGCATACAAATTGGAGCTACCTGCATCTTCACCANATTGGAGCTACCTGCATCTTCACGAGTACACACAGTTTTCCATGTTTCATGCTTAAAGAAGGCTATAGGAGACAAGATCCCAGTTCAAACTATATTGCTAGAACTTGATGAGGAAGGAAAAATCATATCGGAGCCTGAAGCCATCACTGACACAAGAATTCACCAACTGAGGAATAGATCCATTTCAGAGTATCTCATTAAATGGAGGAAACTACTAGCTGAAGATTCCACTTGGGAAGATGAGTCTTTTACACAGGAGCATTCAGAGTTACTCAAGCATTGCGGAAAACACTTGTCTCAAGGGGAGGGGCATGTTAAGCCCTAATATTGGTTCATTACCCCTTAATTAGGGCATATTATATTAGTAATGTTATTTTATTTATGTCGGCTTTAGTCCATTAGTTGTAATTATACCTCCTAGTCTCCTATATATACCAATGAAACATTTTCATTTTGATTCATCTGGTACTTGAACATTTAAGTGCGGTAAAAGGAGGTTGCCCCCTCAAAGAGGCTTATTATCTAAAATTATCTCTTTTTCAAGGCGTTGAGTACTTTTTCTGAGGTTTTTCTATGCTATATTGATATTTGGTTCTTAAAAGATGTGGGAAAAATTCTCCATCATTTCATCCTTCTGTCGCGTGAGAGTTTGCTCAATCAACAGACTGATAGGATCGTATGCTCCATTGTTTTTTTCTTTCCTTCCACCATTGAGAGATTCTTGGGTGTGTGGGAGCAATTATCTTCAAGAGAGACAAGCTCGAGACCCAACTTTCTATACTCAGACCTCGTCAAGGACATGCACTGAAAAAACGATCAAGAGCAATCTGCTTTGAGACCACTGATACGGATTATTTTTGGCACGAAATGAGAGAGGAGATATAATAAAGAAATGCACAGAGATATCATATCCAATAATATAACAGATATATATCAGATATGAAACCATAAACATATAAATATAGTAATACATGATTTCTATTAATGAAAGAAATGTACAGAGACTGTAAAAATACAGAGTGAAAGACTCGCTAGAATAGTGGCAGCATATCTCTGAGAAGAGATGTGACGACTACTCGCATTCACAAGAAGATGATTACAATGAGGCTCTGAAGGCATTTTTACAATAAACAGGAATGCCAAAAACCCTAGACATCCAAAAACCTCACCCTAGGAGATGAAGCGCCAAAAGTCATGTGGGTCTCGTTTAGGTAAGTTAGTACATCAACTTCCCGGGGTCATAACTTTTGCATATGATCTCCATTTTAGGTGTATGATAGCTCGTTGGAAAGGTATCATCGAGGAGATTCATTTTAGGCACTTAATCATGCCTTCAACTATCACTGAATTCCTCTATCTCTAAAAGCCTTCATTTAGGCCCTCAAAATGGCCTTGGAAGTTAAAACCCGCTAAAAATACTAATTGCCAAAATTGCTAGAAAACTGTTTTGAGCCAATCGAAAAAGGTGGGTTGCTACTGATATCAACCTGGATCAATCCTCCCTCCTTAGGATGTAATGGTATCTATTGTGTTGAGTTCCTAGGGGAAAGGGAAAAGCATTTGCTGGATCTGCATCTTGGTGAGCTGCTTGTATTGCTCGAGATGTCACGCTGCTTAGTTTGTGGAATTTTGTCATGAACCTGCTGAAGCTGAGGCTGTTCAAAAGGTCGAGCTACATGAGAGGATAGTCTACATAAGGAATATTTTCTCTTTTCTGCAACCTTGTCGAACTACTTCTGTTGGATAGAAGGTGCAGGGGGCGACGCTACAATGGTTGCAGTGTCATTTTGTTCCCCTTTTGAACAGATTGTGAAGAAGCTGAAATTTGTAGTATGAGATACTACCTTGCGAAACTTTTTAGGTGGAACAATAGTTGGAACTACCTCTGGTATTCTGTAGAGATGACCCCCCAAAGGAACAATGACACAATGAGGTTGAGACTCATAAACAACATGGCGTCTCCACATATATGGTTGGCCCAAGAGAACATCACAGACATCCAGTGGGGAAACATCACATAATACCTCATCCTTGAAGGTTTGGATGCAGTATGACAATCGACAATGTTGGCTGACACGAAAATATCATTGTTGTCGAACCCACCCAATGTTGTATGGCTTCAGGTGTGGTGTTGTCGACAATCCCAACTATTTGAAGACCTCTGCTGAGATGAGGTTTTTCTAGCTTCCGCTATCAACAATAAAATGTAGTAGGGTCCCCTTCACCCACATCTGTGAATGAAAAAGGCGCTCCCCCTCTTCAGGATCTGTTGGTTCTTCTGGTTGAATTGTTGCGGTCGCAACAATAGCAGTTGGGTCTACGTCAATGATCTTTCCTTTACCAGTATTTTAAGAATCATATTTTGAATCAGGGTTCAGCTCTTTGTCTTTGATCCCGGCAAGCAATGACTGTTTTGAGCGACATTCATCGTTGTTGTGCCAGGGGATTTTATGGAAATCACACCATTTTCCGGTGTCCTTATTTGTCGTCCCATGACCCTTCTTTTACTGTGTCTTGGACTGGTTTTTGGGAGACGGTTTGTTAGGGTCGTCTTTGTCATACTTTGGTTGTTGCAGATTTGCAGACCCAAATTCTCGTTTTTTCTGGTGCTTCAATTTCTACTCAATTTTAACAGCATATCGATAAGTAGCACCGAGTGATGAGATGTCCAGAAAATTCATTTCATTCTGGATGTATCTATGTAAAGCCCCACGGTATTTCAGAACCAAATGTCATTCAGAGTGTTTGATACCCAGCTTGGTGCGCAAGGTATGGAAGTTATTGGTGAACTCCGGAACTGCTTGGCCCCTCTCTTGCTGCAGTGTGATCCATCTCATGTACTGGTCCTCATAGTTTCCAACAGGGTAATACTGTTCCTTTACCGCATCCACAAAAACATCCCAAGTGGGATCGGCCCCATATATTCCAGACTCCTCTGTGGAAATTTTCTCCTAGTAAGTTTCCCACCAATGTTTGACATGAGGGAGAGATTTAAGGAATTCTAACGTGATATTTTCTTTGTCGGAATAATTGTGAACAGAGAAATAACCTTCTAGCAGAGTTAACCATTTTTCTAGGGCTTCTACATCTATCTGTCCTTCAAATACAGGATTATCAAAAATAACTTGTACCTTGAAAGATGAGGTTCCTCCAAATTGGCCACTTGATGAAGATGTGCCTGATGCTATCGGTAGGCGTTGAAGGATGTGGGAAAAATTCTCCATCATTTCGTCCCTCTGTCGTGTGAGAGTTTGCTCAAGCAACAGATTGATAGGATCATCTACTCCATCATTTTTCTTTTCTCCCGCCATTGAGGGTTTCTTGGGTGTGTGAGAGAGATTTTCTTCAAGAGAGACAAGCTCGATACCCAACTTGATATACTCAGACCTCGTCGGGGAAATGCACTGAAAAAATGATCAAGAGCAGTCTGCTCTGATACCACTAATTCGGATTATTTTCGGCATGAAATGAGAGCGGAGATATAATAACGAAATGCACAGAGATATCGCGTATATCCAATAATATAACATAAATATATCAGAGATGCAACCATAAAAACAGAGATACAATAATACACAATTTATATTAATGAAATAAATGTACAGAGACTGTAAAAATACAGAGTGAAAAACTCGCTAGAATGGTGTCATCTTATCTCTGAGAAGAGATGTGACGGCTACTCGCATTTGCAAGAAGATGATTACAATGAGGCTCTGAAGGATTTTTTACAGTAAATAGGAATGCTAAAAACCCTAGACATCTAAAAACCTAACCCTAGGAGATAAAGCGCCAAAAGTCATGTGGGCCCCGTTCGGGTAAGTTAGTACATCAACTTCCCAGGGTCGAAACTTTTGCATACGATCTCCATTTTAGGTGTATGATAGCTCGTTGGAAAGTTCTCATCGAGGAGATTCATTTTGAGGGCTCAATCATATCTTCAAAAATCATTGAGAACCTCTATCTCAAAAAACCTTCATTTAGACCATGAAAATGGCCCTGGAAGTTAAAACCTACTAAAAATAGTAAATTGTCAAAATTGTTAGAAAACTTTTTTGAGCCAGTCCAAAAAGGTGTGTGGCCACTGATATCCACCTGGATCAATCTTCCCTCCTTTGGAAGAAATGGTTTCCATTGCGTTGAGTTCCCGGGGGAGAGGGAAAAGCATTTGTTGGATCTGCATCTTGGTGAGTTGCTTGTATTGTTGAGGTTGTAAAAAAAGTTGAGCTACATGAGAGGACGATGTGCAGAAGGAATCTTTTCTCTTTGATGCAACCTTTTCAACCTTCTTCTATTGGATAGAAGGTGAAGGGGGAGAGGCTATAGTGGTTGCAATGTCCTTATGTTCCCCTTTTAAACAGATTGTGAAGAAGCTGAATTTTGCAGTATGAGATACTACCTCGAGACACTTTATAGGTGGAACAATAGTTGGAACTACCTCTGGTATTCTATAGAGATGACCCCCCAAAGTAACAATAACACTACGGGGTCGAGACTCATAAAAATCATGGCATCTCCCCATATATGGTTGGACCAAGAGAACATCACAGACATCCAGTGGGGAAACATCACATAATACCTCATCCTTAAAGGGTTGGATGCCGTATGACAATTGGCACTGTTGGCTAACACAGAGATCTCATCCTTTCCGAAGCCACCCAATGTTGTATGGATGTGGATGTGGTGTTGTCGACAATCCCAACTATTTGATGACCTTTGTTGAGATGAGGTTTTCTGGCTTCCACTATCAACAATAAAATGCAGCGGGGTCCCCTTCACTCACATCTATGAATGAAAAAGACACTCCCCCTCTTCAGGATCTGTTGGTTCTTCTGGCTGAATTGTTGCAGTCATGACAACAGTAGTGGGGTCTGTGTCAATGATCTGTCATTTACTAGTATTTTCAAAATCAGATTCTGAATCAGGGTTCAGCTCCTTGTCGTTGATCTCGGCCACTAATGACTGTTTTGAGCGACATTCATCGTTGTTGTGCCAGGGGATTTTGTGGAAATCACGCCATTTTCCAGTGTCCTTCTTTGTCTCCCCGTGACCCTTCTTTTCCTGTGTCCTGGACTAGTTTTGGGGAGACTGTTTTTTAGGGCTATCTTTGTCATACTTTGGTTGTTGCGGATTTGCATACCCAAATTCCCATTTGTTTTGGTGCTTCAATTTCTGCTAAATTTTAACAGTATATCGATAAGCAGCATCGAGTGACGAGATGTCCATAAAATCCATTTCACTCTGGATGTATCTGTGTAAAACCCCACGGTATCTCAGAACGAAATGTCACTCAAAGTATTTGATACCCATCTTGGTACACAAGGTATGGAAGTTATTTGTGAACTCCGGAACTGCTTGGCCCCTCTCTTGTCGTAGTGTGGTCCATCTCATGTACTGTTCCTCATAGTTTCCAATAGGGTAATACTGTTCCTTTACTGCATCCACAAAAAAATCCCAAGTGGGATCGACCCCATATATTCAAGACTCCTCTGTGGAACTTTTCTCCCAGTAAGTTTCCCACCAATGTTTGACATGAGGGAGAGCTTTAAGGACTGCAAAGGTGATCTTTTCTTTGTCGGAAAAATTGTGAATAGAGAAATAACCTTCTAGTAGAGTTAACCATTTTGATAGGGCTTCTACATCTATCTGTCCTTCAAATACAGGAATATCAAAATTAACATGTAACTTGAAAGGCGAGGTTCTTAAAATCTTTTCACTTGATGAAGATGCGTCTAATGCTATCGGCAGGCATTGAAGGATTTGGGCAAAATTCTTCATCATTTCGTCCCTCTGTCACGTGAGAGCTTTCTCAAGCAACAGATTGATAGGATCGTCTTCTCCGTCGTTTTTCTTTTCTTCCGCCATTGAGGGTTTCTGGGTGTGCGAGAGCGATTGTCTTCAAGAGAAACAAGCTCGAGACCCAATTGATATACTCGGACCTCCTCGGGGACATGCATTGAAAAAATGATCAAGAGTAGTCTGCTCTGATACCACTGATCCAGATTATTTTCGGCACGAAATGAGAGCGGAGATATAATAAAGAAATGCAAAGAGATATCGTGTATATCCAATAATATAATAGAAATATATCAAATATGCAAGCATAAACACAGAGATACAGTAATACATGATTTCCATTAATGAAAGAAATGTACAGAGACTGTAAAAATACAGAGTGAAAGACTCGATAGAATGGTGGCAACTTATCTCTGAGAAGAGATGTGGCGTCTACTTACATTCGCAAGAACATGATTACAATGAGGCTCTGAAGGCATTTTTACAATAAACATGAATTCCAAAAACCCTACACATCCAAAAGACTAACCCTAGGAGATGAAGTACCAAAAGTCATGTGGGCCCCGTTTTGGTAAGTTAGTACATCAACTTCTCGAGGTCGTAACTTTTGCATACGATCTCCGTTTTAGGTGTATCATAGCTCATTGGAAAGGTATCGTCATGGAGATTCATTTTGGGGGCTCATTCATGCCATTGGTTATCCTTGAAAACCTCAATCTCGAAAAACCTTCATTTAGGCCCTCAAAATGGCCTCGAAAGTTAAAACCTTCTAAAAATAGTAAATTGTCAAAATTGCCAGAAAACTATTTTGAGTCAGTCTAAAAAGGTGGGTGTCCATCGATATCCACCTGGATCAATCCTCCCTCCTTAGGAAGCAATGGTATCCATTGCGTTGAGTTCCCAGGGGAGAGGGAAAAGCATTTGTTGGATCTACATCTTGGTGAGCACTTTGTATTGTTGGAGATGTTGCGCTACTTAGTTTGTGGAAGTCTGTCATGAACATGTTGAAGCTGAGGCTATTCAAAAGGTTGAGATACATGAGAAGACAGTGTGAAGAAGGAATATTTGCACTTTGTTGTAACCTTGTCGACCTGCTTTTGTTGGATAGAAGGTGCAGGGGGTGAGGCTATAGTAGTTGCAATGTCCTATTCCCCTATTGAACAGATTGTGAAGAAGCTGAATTTTGCAGTATGAGATACTACCTTGTGACACTTTTTACATGGAACAATAGTTGGAACTACCTTTGGTATTTTGTAGAGATAAACTCCCAAAATAACAATGACACTACGGGGTTGAGACTCATAAAAATAATGGCGTCTCCACATATATGGTTGGCCCAAGAGAACATCACAGATATCCAGTGGGGTAACATCACATAATACCTCATCCTTGAAGGGTTGGATGCCATATGACTATCGACACTATTTTCTAACACGGAGATCTCGTCCTTGCTGACGCCACCTGATGTTGTATGGCTGCGGGTGTGGTGTTGTTGACAATCTCAACTGTTTGACGACCTCTGCTGAGATGAGGTTTTTCTGGCTTTCTCTATCAACAATAAAATGCAACGGGTTCCCGTTCACCCACATTTGTGAATGAAAAATGCACTCCCCCTCTTCAATATCTGTTGGTTCTTTTGGTTGAATTGTTGCGGTCACGACAATAGCAGTGGGGTCTACGTCAATGATCTTTCCTTTACTAGTATTTTTAGAATCAGATTATGAATCAGGGTTCGGCTACTTGTCTTTGATCTCGGCCACCAATGACTGTTTTGAGCGATATTCATTGGTGTTGTGCCAGGGGCTTTTGTGGAAATCACATCATTTTTCGGTGTCCTTCTTTGTCTTCCCGTGACCCTTCTTTTCGTGTTTCTTGGAATGGTTTTCGGGAGACTGTTTGTTAGGGCCATCTTTTTCATACTTTGGTTGTTGGGGATTTGCAGACCCAAATTCCCGTTTTTTTTGGTGCTTCAATTTCTGCTCAATTTTAACAGCATATCGATAAGCAACACTGAGTGACGAGATGTCTAGAAAAACTATTTCAGTCTGTATGTATGTGTGTAAATCCCCACGGTATTTCAGAACCTAATGTCGCTCAGAGTCTTTGACACCCAGCTTGGTGCACAAGGTATGGAAGTTATTGGTGAACTCTGGAACTACTTGGCCCCTCTCTTGCCGCAAGGTGGTCCATCTCATGTACTGGTCTTCATAATTTCCAACAAGGTAACACTGTTCCTTTACCGCATCCACAAAAAAATCCCAAATGGGATCGGCCCCATATATTCCAGACTCCTCTGTGGAACTTTGCTCCAAGTAAGTTTCCCACCAATGTTTGACATGAGGGAGAGCTTTAAGCAGTGTGAAGGTGATCTTTTCTTTGTTGGAATAATTGTGAACAGAGAAATAACCTTCTAGCAAAGTTAACCATTTTTCTAGGGCTTCTTCATCTATCTGTCCTTCAAATACAGGAATATCAAAATTAACTTGTAACTTGAAAGGCAATGTTCCTCCAAAATGGCTGCTTGATGAAGATGTGCCTGATGTTATCGGTAGGCATTGAAGGATGTGGGAAAAATTCTCCATCATTTCGTCCCTCTGTCGCGTGAGAGCTTGCTCAAGCAACAGATTGATAGGATCGTCTATTCCATTGTTTTTATTTTCTTCCGCCATTGAGGGTTTCTTGGGTGTGCGAGAGAGGTTGTATTCAAGAGAGAGAAGCTTGAGACCCAACTTGCTATACTCGGACCTCGTCGGGGACATGCACTGAAAAAATGATCAAGAGTAGTCTGCTCTGATATCACTGATCCAGATTATTTTAGGCACGAAATGAGAGCGGAGATATAATAAAGAAATGCACAGAGATATCGCATATATCCAATAATATAACAAAAATATATTAGATATGCAACCATAAACACAGAGATATATTAATACATGATTTCTATTTA
The DNA here is from genome assembly GCA_009831015.1 of Picea engelmannii. Lineage (NCBI taxonomy): Eukaryota > Viridiplantae > Streptophyta > Pinopsida > Pinales > Pinaceae > Picea > Picea engelmannii. The sequence continues at coordinate 255,959 of ML795342.1, forward strand.
TGAAATAAATGTACAAAGACTGTAAAAAATACAGAGTGAAAGACTCGCTAGAATGGTGGCAACTTATCTCTGAGAAGAGATGTGACGGCTACTCGCATTCGCAAGAACATGATTACAATGACGCTTTGAAGGCCTTTTTACAATAAACAGGAATGTCAAAAACCCTAGACATCCAAAAACCTAACCCTAGGAGATGAAGCACCAAAAGTCATCTGGGCTCCATTTGGGTAAGTTAGTACATCAACTTCCCATGTTCGTAACTTTTGCATACAATATCTGTTTTAGGCCTATGATAGCTCGTTGGAAAGGTATCGTCGAGGAGATTAATTTTGGGGGCTCAGTCATGCCTTTGGATATCATTGAGAACCTTTATCTCTAAAAACTTTCATTTAGGCCCTCAAAATGTCCCTGGAAGTTAAAACCTACTAAAAATAGTAAATTGTCAAAATTGCAAGAAAACTTTTTTGAACCAATTGGAAAAGGTGGGTGGCCACCAATATCCACCTAGATCAATCCTTCCTCCTTAGGAAGAAATGGTCTCCATTGTGTTGAGTTCTCAGGGCAGAGGGAAAAGCGTTTGCTAGATCTGCATCTTGGTGAGTTGCTTGTATTGTTGTTGACGTCACGTTGCTTAGTTTGTGGAAGTCTGTCATGAACTTGTTGAAGCTGAGGCTATTCAAAAAGTCGATCTACATGAGAGGATAGTGTGCAGAAGGAATATTTGTGCTTTTCTGCAACCTTGTCAACCTACTTCTTTTGGATAGAAGGTGCAGGGGGCGAGGCTATAGTGGTTGCAGTGTCCTTATGTTCCCCTTTTGAATAGATTGTGAAGAAGATGAATTTTGTAGTATGAGATACTACCTTGCAACACTTTTTAGGTGGAACAATAGTTGGAACTACCTCTGGTATTCTGTAGAGATGAACCCCCAAAGTAACAATGACACTATGGGGTCGAGACTCATAAACAACATGGCGTCTCCACATACATGGTTGGCCCAAGAGAACATCACAGACAACCAGTGGGAAAAACATCACATAATACCTCATAATCCTTGCCGAAGCCACATGATGTTGTATGGATGCGAGTGTGGTGTTGTCGACAATCCCAACTATTTTACGACCTATGCTGAAATGAGGTTTTTCTGGCTTTTGTTATCAATAATAAAATGCAGCGGGGTCCCCTTCACCCACATCTGTGAATGAAAAAGGCGCTCTCCCTCTTCAGGATATGTTGGTTCTTCTGGTTGAATTGTTGCGGTCGCGAAAATAGCAGTGGGGTCTACGTCAACGATCTTTCCTTTACCAGTATTTTCATAATCAGATTCTTAATCAGGGTTCGGCTCCTTGTCTTTGATCTCAGCCACCAATGAATTTTTTGAGAGAAATTCATCGGTGTTGTTCTAGGGGAATTTGTGGAAATCACACCATTTTCTGGTGTCCTTCTTTGTCTTCTTGTGACCCTTCTTTTCCTGTGTCTTGGACTGGTTTTCGGGAGACTGTTTATTAGGGACGTCTTTCCCATAATTTGGTTGTTGCGGATTTGTAGACACAAATTCCCGTTTGTTCTAGTGCTTCAATTTCTGCTCAATTTTAACAACATATCGATAAGAAGCACCGAGTGACGAGATGTCCATAAAATCCATTTCAGTCTGGATGTATCTGGGTAAAGCCCCACGGTATTTCAGAACCAAATTTCACTCGGAGTCTTTGATACCCAGCTTGGTGTGCAAGTTATGGAAGTTATTGGTGAACTCAGGAACTGCTTGGCCCCTCTCTTGCCGCAGTGTGGTCCATCTCATGTACTGGTCCTCATAGTTTCCAGCAAGGTAATATTGTTCCTTTACCGCACCCACAAAAAAATCTCAAGTGGGATCGACCCCATATATTCCAGACTCCTCTATGGAACTTTTCTCCCAGTAAGTTTCTCACCAATGTTTGACATGAGGGAGAGCTTTAAGGAGTGCGAAGGTGACCTTTTCTTTGTCGGAAAAATTGTGAACAGAGAAATAACCTTCTAGCAGAGTTAACCATTTTTCTAGGGCTTCTGCATCTATCTGTCCTTCAAATACAGGAATATCAAAATTAACTTGTACCTTGAATGGCGAAGTTCCTCCAAAGTGACCACTTGATGAATATGCACCTAATTCTATCGGCAGGCATTGAAGGATGTGCGCAAAATTATCCATCATTTTGTCCCTTCGTCACGTGAGAGATTGCTCAAGAAAAAAATTGATAGGATCATCTACTCCATCGTTTTTCTTTTCTTCCACCATTGAGTTTTTATTGGGTGCATGAGAGAAGTTGTCTTCAAGAGAGAAAAGCTCGATACCCAACTTTCTATACTCGGACCTCGTCGGGGACATGCACTGAAAAAACAATCAAGAGCAGTCTGCTCTGATACCACTGATCTGGATGATTTTCGGCACAAAATGAGAGTGGAGATATAATAAAGAAATGCATAGATATATCATGTATATCCAATAATATAATATAAATATATCAAAGATGCAACCATAAACACAAACAAACAGTAATACACGATTTCTATTAATGAAAGAAATGTATAGAGGCTTTGAATGCATTTTTACAATAAACAGGAATGTCAAAAACCCTAGACATCCAAAAACTTAAACCTAGGAGATGAAGCGCCAAAATTCATGTGGGCCCCGTTTGGGTAAGTTAGTACATCAACTTCCTGGGGTCGTAACTTTTGCATATGATCTCTGATTTAGGTGTATGATAGCTCGTTGGAAAGGTATTTCCGAGGGGATTCATTTTGGGTGCTCAATCATGCCTTCAACAGTCATTAAGAACCTCTATCTTAAAAAAACTTCATTTAGGCCCTTAAGATGGCCCCCGAAGTCAAAACCTACTAAAAATAGTAAATTGCCAAAATTGCCAGAAAATTGTTTTGAGCTAGTTGGAAAAGGTGGGTGGCCACCAATATTCACCTAGATCAATCCTCCATCCATAGGAAGCAATGGTCTCCATTGCGTTGAGTTCTCGGGGGAGAGGGAAAAGCATTTGTTGAATCTGCATGTTGGTGAGTTGCTTGTATTGTTGGAGACGTCGCGCTGCTTAGTTTGTGAAAGTCTATCATGAACCTGTTGAAGTTGAGGCTATTCAAAAAGTTGCGCTACATGAGAGGACGGTGTATAGAAGGAATCTTTGTGCTTTGTTGCAACCTTGTCAACCTGCTTCTGTTGGATAGAAGGTGCAGGGGGCGAGGCTATAGTTGTTGCAGTGTCCTTATGTTCACCTTTTGAACAGATTGTGAAAAAGATGAATTTTGCAGTATGAGATACTACCTTGCGACATTTTTTAGGTGGAACAATAGTTGGAACTACATCTTGTATTCTGTATATATGACCACCCAAAGTAACAATGACACTACGGGGTGGAGACTCATAAACAACATGGCGTCTCCACATATATGGTTGGCCCAAGAGAACATCACAGACAATCAGTGGGGAAACATCACATAATACCTCATCCTTGAAGGGTTGGATGTCATATGACAATCAACACTGTTGGCTGACACGGATATCTCATCCTTGTCGAAGCCACCCGATGTTGTATGGCTGCAGTTGTGGTGTTTTCGACAATCCCAAATATTTGACGACCTCTGCTGTGATGAGGTTTTTCTAGCTTCCTCTATCAACAATAAAATCCAGCGGGGTCCCCTTCACCGACATCTGTGAATGAAAAAGGCACTCCCCCTCTTCAGGAGCTATTGGTTCTTCTAGTTGAATTGCTACAGTCGCAACAATAGCAGTGGGGTCTGCGTCAATGATCTGTCCTTTACCAATATTTTCAGAATAAGATTCTGAATTAGGGTTTGGCTCCTTGTCTTTTATCTCGACCACCAATGACTGTTTTGAGTGAAATTCATTGGTGTTGTTCCAGGGGATTTTGTGGAAATCACACCATTTTTCGGTGTCCTTCTTTGTCTTCCCGTGACCCTTCTTTTCCTGTGTCTTGGACTGGTTTTCAGGAGACTGTTTGTTAGGGCTATCTTGGTCATACTTTCGTTGTTGTGGATTTGCAGACCCAAATTCCCATTTGTTCTGGTGCTTCAATTTCTACTCAATTTTAACAGCATATCGATAAGCAACACCGAGTGACGAGATGTCCAAAAAATCCATTTCAATCTAGATGTATCTATGTAAAGCCCCACGGTATTTCAGAACCAAATGTCGCTTGGAGTCTTTGATTCCCAACTTGGTGTGCAAGGTATGGAAGTTATTGGTGAACTCCATAACTTCTTGGAACCTCTCTTGATGCAGTGTGGTCCATCTCATGTACTGGTCCTCATAGTTTCCAACAGGGTAATACTATTCCTTTACCGCATCCACAAAAAAATCCCAAGTGGAATCGACCCCATATATTCCAGACTCCTCTGTGGAAATTTTCTCCCAGTAAGCTTTCCACCAATGTTTGACATGAGGGAGAGCTTTAAGGAGTGCGAAGGTGATCTTTTCTTTTTTGAAAAAATTATGAACGGAGAAATAACCTTCTAGCAGAGTTAACCATTTTTCTAGGACTTCTGCATCGATCTATCCTTCAAATACAGGAATATCAAAATTAACTTGTACCTTCAAAGGCAAGGTTCCTACAAATTGGTCACTTGATGAAGATGCATCTGATGCTATTGGCAGGCGTTGAAGGATGTGGGCAAAATTCTCCATCATTTCGTCCCTCTATTGAGTGAGAGCTTGCTCAAGCAACAGATTGATAGGATCGCCTGCTCCGTCATTTTTATTTTCTTCCACCTTTGAGGGTTTCTTGGGTGTGAGAGAGAAATTGTCTTCAAGAGAGACAAGATCAAGACCCAACTTGCTATACTCGGACCTCGTCGGGGACACTCGCTAAAAAAACAATCAAGAGCAGTCTTCTCCGATACCACTGATCCGGATTATTTTCGGCACGAAATGAGAGCAGAGATATAATAAAAAAATGCACAGAGATATCACGTATATCCAATAATATAATAGAAATATATCAAAGATTAAACCATAAACACAAAGATATAGTAATACACGATTTCTATTAATGAAATAAATATACAGAGACTGCAAAAATACAAAGTGAAAGACTCACTAGAATGTTGGCAGCTTATCTCTAAGAATATATGTGACAGCTAATCACATTCACAAGAATATGATTCAATGAGGCTTTGAAGACATTTTTACAATAAACAGGAATGCCAAAAACCCTAGACATCCAAAAACCTAACCCTAGGAGATGAAACACCAAAATTCATGTGGGCCCCGTTTGGGCAAGTTAGTACATCAACTTCCCGGGGTCGTAACTTTTGCATACGATCTTTGTTTTAGGCGTATGATAGCTCGTTAGAAAGGTATCATCGAAGAGATTCATTTTGGGGGATTTATTATGCCTTCAATTATCACTAGAAACGTCGATCTCAAAAAACATTCATTTAATCCCTCAAAATGACCCCAGAAGTTAAAACCTGCTAAAAATAGTAAATTGCAAAAATTGTTGGAAAACTATTTTGAACCAGTCGGAAAAGGTGGGTGGCCACCAATATCCACCTGGATCAATCCTCCCTCTTTAGGAAGCAATGGTCTCCATTGCGTTGATTTCCCGAGGGAGAGGGAAAAACATTTGTTGGATCTGCATCTTGGTGAGCTACTTGTATTGCTGGAGACGTCGCGTTTCTTAGTTTGTGGAAGTCTGTCATGAACCTGTTGAAGCTAAGGCTGTTCAAAAAGTCGAGCTACATGAGAGGATGGTGTTCAGAATGAATCTTTGTGCTTTGCTACAACCTTGTCGACGTTCTTCTATTGGATAGAAGGTGCAGGGGGCGAGGCTATAGTTGTTGGAGTGTCCTTCTCTTCCCCTTTTGAACAGATTGTGAAGAAGCTGAATTTTGCACTATGAGATACTACCTTGTGACACTTTTTAGGTGGAACAAAAGTTGGAACTACCTCTCGTATTCTATAGAGATGACCCCCCAAAGTAACAATGACACTACGGGGTCGAGACTCATAAACAGCATGGCGTCTTCACATATATGTGTTGGGCTCCAATCTACCCAAGTAAATTAGAGTGCAAATGATTGTCAATCTGGTGTTTGTAAGACTTAGAGGCACGTCCAAAGTATATGGATTTAGAGATAGTTTTTATATTTAATGGAGATAAACCAAAAACCTATTCTAAGGATGAATATGAAGGAGATGTTAAGCTTCTATTCAGAAGTCATCTTCATAGTTCTCATAACAGTAATCAGCACTTGTTTTTCTAAAGAATAAAAACAGTAAGCATTCAAGAGATGTTCGAACTAGTTTTAAGACCTATCAAATGTTAGAAGAACAAAAATCTTATTCAAGAGATGCATTCATTGTATTCTTTCATTCATTCATTACCAACTATCATCAAATCAAATCAAAATATTGAAAGCATAAATAACTCAAAAAGCATTCAAAACTCTCTTAATGCTTGAAGACAAACTACACATTGAATTCTCATTCAAGAAATCATTCAAAATATGAGTAAGGCTTGAAAAAATTAAGCATGTAACTGAGCTATGGAATTCATCTACCTACAGCAACATAAAACTCATCTACAACAAGCAAGATCTGATCTAAAACATGTACTTGAAAAAGAACACAAGGAAAGAGTGTACTAGTTGGCAATGGGGTCCCTCTAATGCTTCCCTGGTACACTTGAGTTGACTCAGTTAAGGAAGAGCTCCAACAAAATTCAAATCATCATAAGCATTCACATGAACAAAACACAGAGATGATCTTCAAGAGTGCAAATTCTCAAGTTTCTTCATTCATATCAAGATTGTCTTACTAGTTTAAGCTTAAGAGTATTTATACAAGAGTCTTAAAACCAAAAATGCTAAAATGTCTCCTAAATATCATAATTAGATCCACAATATCCTAGGAGGGTCGAATGCCTCCTTTAGATCCTCAATATATGGTCAAAATCCCACGAAATCCAAAACTGTCCAAGATTTAAGGCTGAAACAAGGCAATTTCTGTTGAAGTGGCCATGTTTGACCAGCGTTGACCGGACATCAGGAAAGCTCAGATTTCGAATCTGATAGCTCATTCTCGATCCTTGTACATCAGGGAACATGACCCAAGTGTTATATTTCTCCCAGGTGTCCTGCAAGTATACAAACCACTGAGCTTTTACGGGATTTGGTCAAATCCTGTAATTTTTGATAAATTTTCAATTTTAATGCTAAAATTTAGAAAATTCAATTCTTAAGCTAAAGAATGAAAAATATACCTTGCATAGGCTGTTTCATGGAAAATGTGGAATGAAATGAAGGAAAAATGGATAGATAAAGAGGCAAAAGTATGGTTTATAGGGCAAAATGGAAGCACAAA
>ML795342.1:270321-307228 GCA_009831015.1 Picea engelmannii
ATAATTGTTAAAATGTTCTCGTCAAAAGGGTATTTTTAGATTTTAATTTTAAGTAAAAATTAAAATAGATACAAGGTGTAGAAAAACACGTGTTTAAAATATGCAACGTTTTCAACTTGGTCAACTTAAAAAACTTCTAGAAATTATAATATTCATCCATTAGATTCAAAATTATAGTCATAATAAAATAGAGTCTTTGTAGATTGTTTCAGTATATTTCATTTCTTAAAAACATAAGTTTAATAACAGATACATTGTTGTAGAAAACAATAACTCATTATCATTCATTTCATGTTTAACGAACATACTGTTAAACAATTGTCAAATTGACATATCAAATCTTGATAAAAAAAAATTGAAAAATAGTCATTGGAAAGATAACAAAATTATTTACAAGTTTTGTTTTTACTGTAAAGTGAAATTCTAAATAAAAAAAATACTTTTGTATGCCAGAAGTTGAAGAACTTGTGAAAATACAGTTGTTTTTGTCATAAAACAAGCAAAAGTGTTACCCAGCTTCATGATTTTACCCATAGGGAAAAATGGAAGCACAAAAATGGACTCAACAATATGGTTGTCCAAAGAAAACATCACAGACATCCAGTGGGGCAACATCACATAATACCTCATCCTTGAAGGGTTGTATGTTGTATGACAATCAGAACTGTTGGCTGACACGGAGATCTCGTCCTTTCCAAAGTCACCCGATGTTGTATTGTTGCGGGTGTGGTGTTTTTGACAATCCCAATTGTTTGACGACCTCTACTAAGATGAGTTTTTTCTGGCTTCTGCTATCAACAATAAAATACAGGGGGTCCCCTTCACCCACATCTGTGAATGAAAAAGACGCTCCCCCTCTTCAGGATCTGCTGGTTTTTCTTATTGAATTGTTGTGGTCACGACAATAGTAGTGGAGTCTACGTCAATGATCTGTCCTTTATCATTATTTTCATAATTAGATTCTGAATCAGGGTTCGGCTCCTTATCTTTGATCTTGGCCACCAATGATTGTTTTGAGCGACATTCATCGATGTTTTTCTAGGGGATTTTGTGGAAATCACACCATTTTCCGGTGTCCTTCTTTGTCTTCTGGTAACCCTTTTTTTCCTGTGTCTTGGATTGGTTTTCGGGAGACTGTTTTTTAGGGTCGTCTTTGTCATACTTTGGTTGTTGCGGATTCGGAGACCCAAATTCCTGTTTGTTCTAGTGCTTCAATTTCTATTCAATTTTAATAGCATATCGATAAGCAACATCGAGTGATGAAATGTCCAGAAAATCCATTTCAGTCTGGATGTATCTGTATAAAGCCCCGTGATATTTTAGAACCAAATGTCCCTCGGAGTCTTTGATACCCATATTGGTGTGCAAGGTATGGAAGTTACGGGTGAAATCCGAAACTACTTGGCCCCTCTCTTGTCGCAGTGTGGTCCATCTCAGGTATTGATACTCATAGTTTCCAACAGGGTAATATTGTTCTTTTACCGCATCCACAAAAAAATCCCAAGTGGGATCGGCCCCATAATTTCTAGACTACTATGTGGAAATTTTCTCCCAGTAGGTTTCCCACAAATGTTTGACATGAGGGAGAGATTTAAGGAATGAGAAGGTGATATTTTCTTTGTCGAAAAAATTGTGAACAGAGAAATAACCTTCTAGCAGAGTTACCCATTTTTCTAGGGCTTCTGCATCTATCTGTCCTTCAAATACAAGAATATCAAAATTAACTTGTACCTTGAAAGGTGAGGTTCCTCCAAAGTTGTTGCTTGATGAAGATGCACATGATTCTATCGGAAAACAATGAAGGATGTGGGAAAAATTCTTCATCATTTCGTCCCTTTGTCGCGTGAGAGCTTGCTCAAGCAACAGATTGATAGGATCATCTACTCCGTCATTTTTTTTTTCTTCTACCATTGTGGGTTTCTTGGGTGTGAGAGAGCGATTGTCTTCAAGAAAGACAATATTGAAACCCAACTTTCTATACCCAGACCTCGTCGAGGACATGCACTGAAAAAACGATCAAGAGCGGTATGCTCTAATACCATTGATCTGGATTATTTTCGGCACGAAATGAGAGAGGAGATATAATAAATAAATGCAAAGAGATATCGTGTATATCCAATAATATAACAGAAATATATGAGAGATGCAACCATAAACATAGAGATACAGTAATACACGATTTTTATTAATGAAAAAAATGTGTAGAGACTGTAAAAATACAGAGTGAAAGACTCGCTAGAATGGTGGTAGCTTATCTCTGTGAAGAGGATTGACAGCTACTCGCATTCGCAAGAAGATTATTACAATGAGGCTCTGAAGGCATTTTTACAATAAACAGGAATTTCAAAAACGCTAGACATCCAAAAACCTAACCCTAGGAGATGAAGCGCCAAAAGTCATGTGGGCCCCATTTGGGTAAGTTAGTACATCAACTTCCCGGGGTCGTAACTTTTGCATATGATCTCCGTTTTAGGCGTATGATAGCTCGTTGAAAGTATCGTCAAGGAGATTCATATTGGGGGCTCAATCATGCCTTTAGCTATCATTGAGAACCTCGATCTCGAAAAACCTTCATTTAGGCCCTCAAAATGGTCGCGGAAGTTTAAACTTGCTAAAAATAATAAATTGCCAAAATTGTCAGAAAATTGTTTTGAGCCAGTCGGAAAAGGTGGGTAGCCACCGATATCCACCTAGATAAATCCTCTCTCATTAGGAAGAAATGGTACAATTTACCTTGATTTCCTGGGGGAGAGGGAAAAGCGTTTGTTGAATCTGCATCTTGGTGAGTTGCTTATATTACTGGAGACGTTGCACTGCTTGGTTTGTAAAAGTCTGTCATGGACCTGTTGAAGCTGAGGTTGTTCGAAAAGTCAAGATACATGAGAGGATGGTGTGCAGAAGGAATATTTGCGCTTTGTTGCAACCTTGTCGACCTGCTTATGTTGGATAGAAGGTACAAGAGGCGAGGCTATAGTTGTTGCAATGTCATTTTGTTCCCCTTTTGAATAGATTGTGAAGAAGCTGAATTTTGCAGTATGAGATACTACCTTTCAACACTTTTTAGGTGGAAAAATAGTTGGAACTACCTCTGGTATTCTGTAGAGATGACTCCCCAAAGTAATAATGACACTACGGGGTCGAGACTCATAAACAACATGGCATCTCCACATATATGGTTGTCCCAAGGAAAAATTATAGACATCCAGTGGGGAAACATCACATAATACCTCATCCTTGAAGGGTTGGATGTTGTATGACAATCGACACTCATGGCTGACACAGAGATCTCGTCCTTACCGAAGCCACCCGATGTTGTATGGCTATGGGTGTGGTGTTGTCGGCAATCCCAACTGTTTGATGACCTCTACTGAGATGAGTTTTTTCTGGCTTCCGCTATCACCAATAAAATGCAGCAGGGTCCCATTCACCCACATCCGTGAATGAAAAATGAATTCCCCCTCTTCATGATCTGTTGGTTTTTCTGGTTGAATTGCTTCGATCGTGACAATAGAAGTGGGGTCTATGTCAATGATCTGTCCTTCACTAGTATTTTCAGAGTCAGATTCTAAATCAGGGTTCGGCTCCTTGTCTTTGATCTCGACCACCAATGACTGTTTTGAGCGACATTCATTGTTGTTGTGCCAGGGGATTTTGTGGAAATCACACCATTTTTCGGTGTCCTTCTTTGTATTCCTGTGACCCTTCTTTTCCTGTGTCTTGGACTAGTTTTTGGGAGATTGTTTATTAGGCTATCTTTGTCATACTTTGGTTGTTGCAGATTTGCAAACCCAAATTCTCGTTTGTTCTGGTGCTTCAATTTTTGCTCAATTTTAACAGCATATTGATAAGCAGCACTGAGTGATGAGATGTACAAAAAATCCATTTCAGTCTTGATGTATCTGTGTAAAGCCCCTCAGTATTTCAGAACCGAACGTCGCTCGAAGTCTTTGATACCTAGCTTGGTGCACAAGGTATGGAAGTTATTGGTGAACTCCAGAACTGCTTGGCCCCTCACTTTTCGTAGTGTGGTCCATCTCATGTATTGGTCCTCATAGTTTCCAACAGGGTAATATTGTTCCTTTACCGCATCCACAAAAAAATCCCAAGTGGGATCAGCCCCATATATTCCAGACTCCTCTGTGGAACTTTTCTCCCAGTAAGTTTCCCACCAATGTTTGACATGAGGGAGATATTTAAGGAGTACGAAGGTGATCTTTTCTTTGTCGGAAAAATGGTGAACAAAGAAATAACCTTCTAGCAGAGTTAACCATTTTTCAAGGGCTTTTCCATCTATCTATCCTTCAAATACAGGAATATCAAAATTAACTTGTACCTTGAAAGGAGAGGTTCCTCCAAAGTGGTCGCTTGATGAATATGCACCTGATTCTAAAGGCAGGTGTTGAAGGATGTGGGCAAAATTCTCCATCATTTAATCCCTCTGTCGTGTGAGAGCTTGCTCAAGCAATAGATTGATAGAATCATCTGTTCCATCGTTTTTCTTTTCTTTCGCCATTGACGGTTTCTCAGGTGTGCGAGATCGATTGTCTTCAAGAGATACAAGCTCGAGACCCAACTTGCTATACTCGAACCTCGTCGGGGACATACACTGAAAAATCTATCAAGAGAAGTCTACTCTGATATCACTGATCCATATTATTTTCGGCACGAAATGAGAGCGGAGATATAATAAATAAATGCACAGAGATATCGTGTATATCCAATAATATAACAGAAATATATCAGAGATGAAACCATAAACATAGAGATACAGTAATACACGATTTCTATTAATGAAATAAATATACAGAGACTATAAAAATACAGAGTGAAAGACTCGCTAGAATGGTGGAAGCTTATCTCTGAGAAGAGATGTGACGGCTACTCGCATTCGCAAGAAGATGATTACAATGAGGCTCTAAAGGCCTTTTTACAATAAACAGGAATTCCAAAAACCCTAGACATCCAAAAACCTAACCCTAGGAGATGAAGCGCCAAAAGTCGTTTGGGCCCCGTTTTGGTAAGTTAGTACATCAACTTCCCAGGGTCGTAATGTTTGCATACGATCTCCGTTTTAGGCGTATGATAGCTCGTTTGAAAGGTATAGTCGAGGAGATTAATTTTGGGGGCTCAATCATGCCATTGGATATCATTGAGAACCTCAATATTGAAAAGACTTCATTTAGTCCCTCAAAATGGCCCCGGAAGTTAAAACCTGCTAAAAATAGTAAATTGCAAAAATTGTCAGAAATTTTTTTTGAGCCAGTCGAAAAAGGTGGGTGGCCACCAATATCCACCTGGATCATATCTCCCTCCTTATGAAGCAATTTTCTCCATTGCGTTGATTTCTCGAGGGAGAGGGAAAAGCATTTGTTGGATCTGGATCTTGGTGAGCTTCTTGTATTGCTGGAGATGTCGAGCTGCCTAGTTTGTGGAAGTCTGTCATGAACGTGTTGAAGCTGAGGCTGCTCAAAAAGATGATCTACATGAGAGGAAGGTGTGCAGAAGGAATCTTTGCACTTTGTTGCAACCTTGTCGACCTGCTTATGTTGGATAGAAGGTGCAGGGGCCAAGGCTATAGTGGTTGCAGTGTCCTTCTGTTCCCCTTTTGAACAGATTGTGAAGAAGATGAATTTTGCAGTATGAGATACTACCTTGTGACACTTTTTAGGTGGAACAATAGTTGGAACTACCTCTGGTATTCTGAAGAGATGACACCCCAAAGTAACAATGACACTACGGGGTCGAGACTCATAAACAACATGGCATCTCCACATATATGGTTGGCCCAATAGAATATCATAGACATCCAGTGGGGCAACATCACATAATACCCCATCCATGAAGGGTTGGATGTCGTATGACAATTGACACTGTTGGCTGACACAAAGATCTCGTCCTTGCCGAAACCACCCGATGTTGTATGGCTACGGGTGCAGTACTATTGTCGACAATCCCAACTATTTGATGACCTCTGCTGAGATCAGGTTTTTCTGGCTTCCACTATCAATAATAAAATGTTGCGAGGTCCTCTTCACCCACATCTGTGAATGAAAACGGTGCTCCTTCTCTTCAGGATCTGTTGGTTCTTCTGGTTGAATTGTTGTGGTCACGTCAATGATCTGTCCTTTACGAGTATTTTCATAATCATATTATGAATCAGGGTTTAGCTCCTTGTCTTTGATCTCGTCCACCAATGACTGTTTTGAGTGACATTCATTGGTGTTGTGCCAAGGGATTTTATGGAAATCACATCATTTTTATGTGTCCTTCTTTGTCTTCCCATGACCCTTCTTTTCCTGTGTCTTGGACTCGTTTTCGGGAGACTGTTTGTTAGGGTCGTCTTTGTCATACTTTGGTTGTTGTGGATTTGCAGACCCAAATTCTCGTTTGTTCTGGGGATTCAATTTCTGCTCAATTTTAACAACATATCGATAAGCAATACCGAGTGATGAGATGTCCAGAAAGTCCATTTCAGTTTGGATGTATCTATGTAAAGCCCCATGGTATTTCAGAACCAAATGTCACTCGGAGTCTTTGATACCCAGCTTGGTGCACAAGGTATGGAAGTTATTGGTGAACTCCAGAAATTCTTGGCCCCTCTCTTACTGTAGTGTGGTCCATGTCATGTACTAGTCCTCATAGTTTCCAACAGGGTAATACTAATCATTTACCGCATCCACAAATAAATCCCAAGTGGGATCGACTCCATATATTCCAGACTCCTCTGTGGAACTTTGCTCCTAGTAAGTTTCCCACCAATGTTTGACATGAGGGAGAGCTTTAAGGAGTGCAAAGGTGATCTTTTCTTTGTCGAAAAAATTGTGAACAAAGAAATAACCTTCTAGCAGACTTAACCATTTTTCTAGGGCCTCTGCATCTATCTATCCTTCAAATACAGGAATATCAAAATTAACTTGTACCTTCAAAGGCAAGGTTCCTCCAAAGTGGTCACTTGATGAAGATGTGTCTGATTCTATCGGCAGGTGTTGAAGGATGTGGGTAAAATTCTTCATCATTTCGTTCCTCTGTCGCGTGAGAGCTTGCTCAAGCAACAGATTGATAGGATCATTTGCTCTGTCGTTTTTCTTTTCTTCCACCATTGAGGGTTTCTTGGGTGTGTGAGAGCGATTATATTCAAGAGAGACAAGCTTGAGACCCAACTTTCTATACTCGGACCTCATCGGGGACATGCACTGAAAAAATGATCAAGAGCAGTCTGCTCTTATACCACTGTTCTGGATTATTTTCGACACGAAATGAGAGCAGAGATATAATAAAAAAATCCACAGAGATATTGTGTATATCCAATAATATAACATAAATGTATCATAGATGTAACCATAAACACAGAGATACAGTAATACATCATTTCCATTAATGAAAGAAATGTACAGAGACTGTAAAAATACAGAGTGAAAGGCTCGCTAGAATGATGACAGCTTATCTCTGAGAAGAGATGTGACAACTACTCGCATTCGTAAGAAGATGATTACAATAAGGCTCTGAAGGTATTTTTATGATAAATAGGAATTCCAAAAACCTTAGATATCCAAAAACCTAACCCTAGGAGATGAAGTGTCAAAATTCATGTGGGCCCCATTTGGGTAAGTTAGTACATCAACTTCCCAAGGTTGTAACTTTTGCATACAATCTCTGTTTTAGTCGTATGATAGCTCGTTGGAAATGTATTGTTGAAGAGATTCATTTTTTGGGATAAATCATGCCATCAGCTATCATTGAGAACCTCTATCTCGAAAAACCTTCATTTAGGCCCTCAAAATGTCCCCGAAAGTTAAAACCTGCTAAAAATAGTAAATTGTCAAAATTGTCAGAAAACTGTTTTGAGCCAGTCGGAAAAGGTGGGTGGACACCGATATACACCTAGATCATATATCCACTTTGTATGTCTCGTGGATATGCCTGGTTTTGAGTTTTCTAGAGCATAGATCCACAGTGTATTCCTGGTGGCTATGTAGAATCTTGATGACATTCATCCATAGTGTATGCTTGGTGGCCATGATTGACATTCATGATCTAAGTCGCTTATAGTCTGAGCATGGGAATGCCTACCTAAAAAATGGTATAATATTGCACAGATGCTTGGTTGTTTGCAGGTTCCCGATTGGTGCACTCCTTGTCCCCGACACACACATGCATTTTTACAAAGTATTTCGGTTGTCACGAGTTCCAATTTCATACTTTGGGGAGCATTTTGTTACACATTATTTTGATCACCCTGGTGATGTTTCTACAAGCATGTGTTCAGGCTCTCAAAATGATCTTTTTCATGAGAAAAGTAACTAATTTCCCCCTGTACAAAACTTGTTTTTAGAAGGACATCGTAGGATAAGAGTAATACATGGTGCAGAAATGCATGATTTCCACAGACTGTCCTTAACCTGGTGTGTGAAATTTCCGCAGGCTGCTTTATAGACATGATGTGACGACCTTTTAAGACTAAGAAAACGGACGAGGTTCACGAAGGTTCTATAATGGAATCTTCTAGAATATGAGGTGGCATCCATATGGTTGGGATCCTACTAGCTTCTCTGATTTGGTGGGATCATTCTAATCTCTTTAACCATCTCTTTTTCTCCTATATAATGATAGATTTCTCATGGAAAAGGTTAAGAAAAAAACAAGCAAGATCAAGTAAGGAATTTATGAAGGAATAGGCTGAAGATTGTGTGAGGAACTCTATTTCAATTGATGCTTGAGGTCTCCATTTGTCCATCAAGATATTGTGGGTCATCTTCATGCAAGTTTGAAGCAAGTGTGTGTGTTGGAGAAAAGAGCCAATAAAAGGGAACCTTGCAACATCAAGGCAGTTCGGTTGTATCTTCCACTTTTACTTAATATAATATGGTGGCATGTTTCTTTCCCATAAAATCAGTCTATTTTATTACATGACTTCTTGATCATATGTTTAAGTTTTCATTGAATATACTATCGTTGCTTTCACTTTGGTTGGTTTGTGTCATTGCAGATCTAATTGCACAAGAGCACTAGATCGAACCAAGAACAACAAAGATATAAGGAAGTGATATTCAAAGGTATAACACCCATCTATTCTTTAATAGTAAATTCGATGATTAAGCTTAGGGAAAGTGCCATGTCCTATCTCGTTTTGTCCTAGATCTAGGTGGATTTAGGGAGATCAGTTTATGTCTGCATTCACCGATTTATCCAATAACACCCTCCCTTTTACAAAAGGGTAAATATAATAGGAAATAACATTTATCCCCTCAATCCCCCTCTCTTTTGGAATCATAGCCCCCTATAACTCTAGTCCTTATCGATCTAGCAACCAACGATGTGTTTATTATTAATAATGATCAAAACATTACATTTCTTGGGCACACTAGCCTTTTAACAATTGTTTGGGAACTCTGGCCTCTAAGCTTTGTAACAATACATTATTTGAAATGGGGGTTCAGAACCCGGGGTATTACATCCCCTCCCCCTTATTTTTGCACTGTCCTCAGTGCATATACAAAATAGAGATCAAAATCTCAAATTTTATTCAAAAAGTGTGGGTACTCTACTCGCATGGCATCTTCATGCTCCCAGGTAGCATCTTCAGGACCGTAGCAGGTCCACTGAAGTTTTACTAGCTTTATCACTTGATTCTGGAGCATTTTGACATTTCTGTACAATACCCTCACTGACTGAACCTGAAAGTCTCCCTCTGTCTCTACCTGAATCTGATGCCAATCAATAACATTGTTAGGATCATGTACATATTTATTTAGTAAAGAGACATGGAATACATTATGCACATTCATGGAAGCAGGCAATGCAAGCATGTATTCAACTGGCCCTATTTTGTCCAATATTTCAAATCGACCACAAAATATGGTTGCCAGCTTTGTACAACTACCCAATTTCAAAGAGATTTTCTTGGGCTTCACTTTCAAAAGTACATGCTCCCCTACCTTAAATTCTCTAGTTGTCCTATTCTTATCTACATAAACTTTATGTCTATCTTGAGTTTCCTTTAAATTTTGTTTGATCTTAACCATCTGGTCTTCCATATCCTTGAGAAACTTTGGCCCAAATACCACTCTATCTACTGGGTTGTCCCAACTCACTGGATTATTGCATTTCCTACCATACAAGGCTTCAAATGGACTCATTCTCAATGAAGTTTAATACCCATTATTATATGAAAACTCGACCAAGTGCAAGTAATCTTCCCGCTTAGATGGCTTATCCATCACATACATTCTCAACATATCTTCAATTATTCGGTTGACCCTCTCTGTTTGTCCATATGATTGGGGATGGTATGTTGTGATAAAGTTTAGATTTGTACCAAATACTTTAAACAATCCCCTCCAGAAATTGGAGGTAAAATTTGTATCTCTGTCCGAGACAATTGTCCTAGGTATCCCATGCAACCTAGCAATCTCTCTCATGTAAATTTCTGCAATATTAGCCATTGTATGTGTTGTCTTTATAGGAACAAAATGAGCAGCCTTTGTTAATTTGTCAACCACCACCATCACTGAATTATGTTTCCTTGTTTTCCTAGGTAATTTAGTTATGAAATCAATGGTTATCATCTCCCATTTCTTCTTTGGGATTGGTAAAGGCTGCAGCAAACCCGTTGGGTGCCTATGCTCAGCCTTCACCTTCTAACATTCCATACATCGAGCAATGTAATCAACAACATCCTTTCTCATTTCTGTCCAAAATAATTGCCTTCTTACTACTGTAATTGTTTTCTGGTAACCAGGAAGCCTGGGATAAGGAACATCATGCATTTCCTTCAATACCAAATTCCTTAGGTCTCTAGAACTAGGAACATAGATTCTATTCTTATGCATGAGTAATCCATCTTCCTTTATCTCATACTCCTTTATTTTTTGTTTTACATCTCCTTCCTGTAAGCTTTCCTTTACCTGTAGGTAATGTCAATCTGTAACAAGACCATCTAAAATTATGATCTTCAATTATGAATGATGCATACTGATAGCAGTAACATGCATGAGATGCACTCTTCTACTAAGTGCATCGACAACTTTATTCTCCTTACCTTTTATATGCTTGATATCGATGTCATATTCACTTAAACATTCCATCCATCTTGCTTGTCTGGCATTCAAGGTTGGTTGTTCAAAAAGATACTTCAGGCCAATGTGGTTTGTCCTTAATTCAAATCTCTTCCCCCTGAGATAATGCCTCCATGTCCTCAAGGCCTGGACAATGGCAGCAAGCTCCAAGTCATGTGTGGCATAGTTCCTACCATGCTCCTTAAGCTTTATGGACTCTTAACCAATGACATGTCAATTTTGTATGAGGAATCCCCCAAGTCCTTCCTTACATTCATCTGTACATACCACAAAAATTTCATTTGGGTCAGCAATATTTAACACAGGTGCACTAGTAAGTAATTCCTTCAACAGATTAAAATTCTCTTCACACTTAGATGTCCATTCAAATTTAGTTGCCTTCTTTTGCAAATAAGTGATGGGATGAACAATCTTAGAGAACTCTACTATGAACCTTCTGTAGTAACCATCTAATCCCATAAAAGATCTGACTTCTGACACATTTATGGGCGTTGGCCATCCTCTAATGGCTTCAATCTTCTCTGGATCTACTGCTATGCCATGTTTTGAAATAATGTGTCCTAAGTAATGGATTTTCTTTTGATAAAAATAACACTTACTCATCTTGGCATACAACTGATGTTCTCTCAGCACTTGCAACACCAGTTTTAAGTGATGTTCATGATCCTCTTCAGACTTAGAATAGATAAGTATGTCATCCAAGAACACTATGAAAAACTTATCCAAATAATTTTTGAATATGTCATTCATTAAGCACATAAAGACAATTGGTGCATTGGTCAGTCCAAATGGCACCACTACAAATTCATAATGCCCATACCTGGTCCTAAAGATTGTCTTATGAATGTCTTCTTCCTTTATTCTTACCTGATGGTATCATGACCTCAGGTCAATCTTTGAAAATATATTTTCTCCTCTTATTTGATCAAAGAGGTCATCAATTATGGGTAGAGGATACTTGTTCTTTATGGTATACTTGTTCAGTTGTCGAAATTCAATACACAACCTAAAGGTTCCATCCTTCTTTTTGACAAAAAGTACCGGTGCTCCCCAAGGTGAAACACTTGGACGTATGTACCCTTTCTTCAACAATTCCTCCAACTACATTTGTAATTATTTTAAATATGGTGTGCTCATTATGTAACATGTTTTTGACACCAGGGAAACTCCTTGCACTAAATCAATTGTGAAATCTATCTCCCTTCTTGGTGGAAACCCTTGTGTTTCTTGGAATACATCTTCAAATTCTTGTAGTATCGAGAAATCTTCAAGGCTTGTCCCCTTTGTATTCTCTTGCTCTTCCACATGAGCTGGACACAATTGACATCCTTTCCTAAAACATCTTTTCAGCTGTAAGGATGAAATATCCCTTATAGAGATGGGTCTTGGAACTCCTTTCACAGTGCTTTGTTTTCCATCTCCATCAAGACATGTAAATGTCTTGCTATTACAATCTAGGACAACATGATGCTTGTCTAGCCAATCCATTCCAATTAGAATATCATAAGACCCCAATGGTATGATATTTAGATCAGCATTTGTATTCACACCATTAAGACTTATGGAACAACTTCTAACCATATCATGGATTCTCCTTTTGGTTCCAGTGGCTAGCTGAACCAAACTTGATTTTCCAAGATTAATTTTCTCCCAATGTAATTTATCCACTATTTTAGGATCAATTTAACAATGACTTTCTCCGTAATCAATTAAAAAGGAAACAGACTCATTTATGATCTTACCTTCCACCTCGATCATATTGGAATGGTACTCTTCTAAAGCTACATAGATTCTTCCTATATCTTCGAATGTTGTAGCCTCTTGGATGTTGTGCACAGTCTTCACTCTGTCCTTTCTGTGGGGGAAATCCTTGTATAGGTGATCTTCTTTGCATCCCCAACATTGGATAGGTGGTCTTCCCTTTTTTCCCAAGGATTATTCTTTCTTGGATTCACCCTTAGCATACTAATCTTGATGATTTCTATTAGGCTCATTCCTAATGAAGGGAGGTTTGAATTGTTTCCTCCTCTGATCAGACTTATCCTTCCTCTTATCCTTCCAATATTTCTGTAGGGATTCTCTTCCATGTCCTTGCTCATACAGGTATTTATCCTTCCTTATGGCCCCAGTCAAGTTCTTGGGCTCATCATACCTAATATGTTATTTATAAAAGGTTGTCAGTCCACTCAAAAACCTTTGTATCTTTACCTTTTCATCGTTTATAAACCCAACATATTTTAACAATCCTAAGAATTTCTTCTCATATTCTACCATAGTCATGCTTCCCAGCATGAGTTCAAAGAATTACTACATTTTCTTGTCATAGAAATGCTTTGAGAGGTACTCCTTTTGGAAGTACTTCTTGAACTGCTTCCAACTAATCCTACTCTCATTAATATGTTCAACTTGCTTCAATGGATCCCACCACATTGCATCTCTCTCGTGTAAATGGTAGGTGGAAATCCTGGTTTCCAGGTTGGATGAATAGTTATGCAACTGAAAATATCTCCTGAGTCCAAGAAACCATGCTTCGACATCATCTTCCCTTTCTTTTTCACCATCAAAGGAGGGTGGCTTAAGCTTCCTCATATATCCTTGCAAACTGTCCACTCCCTATCTCCTTCTTTGGTGCGTAACAGAAGACACCTATGGACTTCTTATGGGATCTTCCAATGCATAAAACTCTCCTTTTGAGTAAGGAGCTGAGTGGTGTCTATGATTTATGCTGGCACTTCTTGAATAACCAACTCTTCCACGATCCTCTCTTCTTTCATGAAACCTGCCTTCTTCCTCTTGTTTTGAGTTTGATCCCTTCATCATTTCCCTCTGCAACTGATTTAAGATCTGCAACACTCGACCATTTATCTGACTTTTCTCTCTCATCAGTCTCTCATTGTCTTCTTCGTAGCTATGCATTTATATTTTCAGGCTTCTTACCATTTCTATTAATGTTTCCTACACTCCTCTTCCCTTGCATCCATTGGACTCTGTCTCTGCATTACCAACTTGGGTATTTTGGCCTTCCTCCTCCTTATCATGCATGGAGGCTCCCTCTCCTTCTTCCATTTCTTCAATACGCATTCTGAGCTGATGTGTTTAAACCCCTTAATTCTGCAAAATGTGCAAGAGACCATTTTGTTAGAACTATGCATATGATAAACAAAATTTTTATAAACCATGTTACAGGTCCTTTTTCTTCTCAATTCATGAAGAACATATATGTATCAATCTGCACCATATAACACTTCCATGTTATCCCTTAACCGATACAAAATTTAATTTTTCATAGGAACTCCCTTCAAACCACTTCCCCAGGTGACCATGGCTCAAAACCGTGGCCAAATCCTTCTGGGCGATTCACAAATTTGGAACCTTCAACCAGGACCCAATCAACAATCCTCGTCCTCTTTCATGATCAACGATCGATATCCACTTCGGAAGTTCGGCCTTTGGAAGTCTCAACTTTCCCCGCTTGCTTCCTCCCGGAATGCTTTTACCCAGAGTTGACAATTTGTCGATGTGTGTCCTCCCACAACTTGACGACCATGAATCACTTTAGATCTTCGGGCTTCGAGAGTTTCAAACTCTTTTCCTTCACTTTCTCCCGGATTTCTTTCACCTGAAGTCGACGATCTGTCGATGCATGTCTCTCACAGATCAACAGTTGTGAATCACTTCG
Organism: Picea engelmannii; assembly: GCA_009831015.1. Taxonomy (NCBI): domain Eukaryota; kingdom Viridiplantae; phylum Streptophyta; class Pinopsida; order Pinales; family Pinaceae; genus Picea; species Picea engelmannii. Next base: position 285,076 of record ML795342.1, read on the forward strand.
GTTGTTCAGGAGTTCTCGACCCAATGCCAATTGTCACATATTTTTCCTCTTGAGTTCCCAATCTTCGGATTGCACGATCTGTCGCCACATGGAAAAAAACTAAAAGCGGACATGTGGCCAATTCAAGCAGGTGACACGTGTCACGTTCTAACTGACATTTCAATCCTCCATATGCTCAAAACTTACTAACATGTGGCATACATCCCATGTGTCCATGTCATCCCAGGTGATGTCCACAAGCCACGTTACTTCGGAATTTTGGGGTCCACATCACCTCCAGGTGACGTCTTCATGCCCCACCACTTCGACTCTTCGAGCTTCGAGAATTTATAGACTAGCACACTTCCAATTCTCCCGAACTCCGAATTCCTGAACTGGCCAATCTATCGACATGTGTCTCCCTTATCAGACGATCCATATTAACCTCAGACTTCGATACTTTGAGAGATACTACTGTAAATATCAACGGTTCCTGTTGATTTGCGATCAATAGTCCTCAATTACTTTGGGTAATTCTTCCCCCAGTGCTTGGCTCTGCAAAACCTTCCAGAGTACTAAGTCTCTAAAGTAAGATATCTGGTGCCGCATGTCCTTGTTCATGGACGACCTAGATGAACTCTGACCTTCGGGAGTTCTGGATTTTTGCATTCGTCTTTCTTCCGAAGTCGTTATCCTCTAGAGTGCGGGATCTTCTATCGTGTGTCCACTTCGATCAATGGTCTGGATGCACTTCGGCTCTTTGGAGTTTCGATGTTTGAGCACTAACATGTCACATCACTTAATTCTTTCCAATTTGTGGGGGAATGCATCGGCAGTTTGGAGTAACCCGCCTTTCACCCTGCAATTCTTCTGACAATGACATGTAACCCCTCAGTGAAACCATGGTTTGGATTGCGGGTCCACCTTGGGGAATTAACTCCCATGCAACTTGGTTCCCCGCAATGCCTCATGGATGTCGATCTCTCTCCAAGCAATCTAACGGTTGTGACTTAACCTTTTCTTCGCTTTCATCGAATGACCCTTGTTCACCTACCCTCTGATCCAATGATCCTGGATCTCTCTTGATCCCATAGTGGCGATCGCTCCCAAATTCGAAGGGGACAATCACGATCCTTCAAATCCTTACAAAGGATCTCTGACTTTCGAACTCCTGCATAGATTCTGCAATTCCATTCCTTCTGATATTTTCAACCTCACAGTTATAATTTGATCTCAACCACGAGACTCTGACCAACAGACCTGACCCATACTGGCTCGGTGTTTCAACCTTTCTCTGATACCAATCTGTAACACACCCCAACCACCCACAGGTTGGGGTACGCCACCTTCAATCCCACCCATGGAATTCTTTCTCTTACCGATACCTTTTAAAATAATAAGGACACATAAAAGAAAATATTTAATGACATGCACAATAATAACCAACAAGCATGCATACTCTAAAGATTCAATGATACGATAAATAAATACACAGGGGAATACATTCATATACAGATAATTAATACCATAACAGAGAGCACTTATCTTTGTAAAAGATGACACCAACTAGCTGCAGACCAAGGACGTTCCACCCAACTGTAGACACTACTGCTCCAAATATCAATAGTAGTGTCACCCTCGAGCTAGGGCTATGAATCCACAAGGATGGTTCCAGAGTGTTATTTGGCTTCCAAAACCAGTTAACACTCAAGCTCTCAGAGGCCTTCCCAACACTCACAACAATCCAAGTACCCATCTCTCTTCTACCCAGTCTGCACCACCCAAGAGAATGGACCTCCACCCTTCTCTGCCATGCAGTCCCTCAGGTAGTCCTTCTCCTTATTTTGGGCTCCAACGCAACTGGTCCAGAATCTCAATGCTGTAACTCTCAAGACTTGGAACTATGAAAAATGATGGACACAGGCCAACGCATATCAGACATGCAGGCCTCAAGTCATGGTTGGATTACACCAGCGACCACTACAGCCAACAAAACTGTGGCTAATATTCGACAATTCATTTCCCTTTCCCAAGCCAAGACGCGAAGGAGGATGGATCAATGAGTGATAGGTAAGGACAAAATGAATGAACAAGTGAGAAAATGAGTGAATGCATAAACAGATGAAGGAGTGAATGAGCTATTAGCCACCCACCCACCCCCCCCTCCCCCCCGCCCAACAATCCAAGGGAGGTTTAAGTATTTCATGAGGAATCAAGAACCTCATGGCCTCCCCCAAGAATCTCACTTAACTGATCCCCTCCCTTAGACAAAAGGTAAATAAAATAGGAAATAACATTTATCTCCTCAAGCCCCCTCTCTTGTGGAATCATTGCCCCCTATAAATCTAGTCATTTTTCATCTAGCAGCCAACGATGTGTTAATTTTTAATAATGACCAAGACATCACATTTTTTGGGCACACTGGCCCTTTAATAATTGTTTGGGCGCTCTATCCTTTCAACATTGTATCAATACATTAAAATGGGGGTTCGAAACCCAGTGTGTTACATGAATTACACCATCCAAAGAGCTTGAAGGTCCTCTGTTTATTAAGTAAACAACAATATCTACAACATCTTCCTAGAAATGTAAGGGAAACCCAACATGTAATCTCATACTCCTTTCACGCTCCATGATTGTCATGTTCATCATTTATGACACACCATTTTCTTGTGGTGTTCCTAGAACTGTCTTCTCTCTACGAATCCCATGGTAAGAACAATAATCATCAAACTCCTTATTGCAATATTCACCCCTGTTTTCTTATCTGAGACATTTCAACCTTTTTCCTATCTCATTCTCAACCAAAGATTTCCATTTCTTAAAAGTGTCAAATACATCATATTCTTTTCGAATGCAATAAACCCAAGTTTTTCTAGTTGCATCATCAATAAAAGTAACATAATAATAAGAGACACCAAGAGTTGATACCTGATCTGGTGCCCATAGATATGTATGCACAAGCTCTAACCTTTCACTCTTCTTTTCTTTTCCAACTTTGAGAAATCTGACTCTCTTATGTTTTCCATAAACACAGTGCTCACAAAAATCCAAATCAATTTGTTTAAGATATGGAAATAAATTTCTTTTGTGAAGTATCTGCATCCCCTTCTCACTCATGTGTCCAATCGTATGATGCCACAGTGTTGTATCCACTCATGTAGAAGATAAAGATATAGAAGAGTCAACATTAACAATACATAAATGCAATGTCCCTACCTTCTTTCCTTTTGCTATCACAAGTGATCCTTTGGTGACCTTCAACACCTTATCAGTAAATATGGATATACAACCTTCTCTTTCCAACTACCCTGTTGAAATTAGATTTTTCCTTAGATATGGAACATGTATTACCTCTTTCAACAACCATTGGTTTCCATTCATTTTCTTTATTTTTACCTTTCCCATTCCAACAATTTTGCATGGTGCATCATCACCCAAATGAACTTGTCCAAAATCACCTTGAACATAATATAGAAAAAATTTCCTATGGGGTATGGCATGAAATGAAGCCCCTAAATCTACTACCCAAGACTCAGAAATATTATCTACAGAAAGAATTAAAGCATCTTGTAACAAATCACCTGTTACATTTGCTTCCTGGTTTTTCTCCTATTGTCCATCTCTTTGTTTCTTTGGAGCTCTTCATCCTTTCTTCAGATGTACTTTCTTCCCACAATTCCAACATTTTATCTTTCCCAGTCTGGATTTTGGTCTGCCTTTCCTAGAATTCCCACTGTTCCCTGATCCCTTTCCTCTATCTTTTTATCTTACCTTGTTCTCCATGTTTAATGTATTATCTAATGTCTCACCTATGTTTTTCTGTTGCATTTCCTTGCTAATGATAACACCAACAACATCATCAAAATTTAGAGTGTTTGAACCAGAGACAGAGTTACTTATAGTGATTTCCAAGCCATTCCAACTTTTTGGCAATGAGCACAAGATTAGAAGAGCCCTAACCTCATCATCAAAGTCCACTTTTACAGAACTTAGTTGATTATTAACTGTATTGAATTCATTTAAACAATATGCAACAGACACACCTTTTGACATATTCATATTAAATAATCTCTTCATTAGAAATACCTTATTGGACATCGAGGGTTTTTTATACAGTTTAGCCAATGCATCCATCATCTCCTTCACTTTATTTTCTTTTGAAATATTTAAAACCACCGATGTTTCCAAGCTCAACCGTATCGTTCCTAGTTCCTTTCTATCAAGAACCTCTCATTCTTCATCCTTCATGACCATCGACTTCTTTTCTATTCCACCCAATGGTAGGAATAGATTGTTCTGATATAAATACTCTTCCATTTGCATCTTCCATAACTGGTAGTTTTGGTCGTTAAATTTATCGACCCTAAAATTTCCATCCTCCGCCATTGCTCCCACTCGAACCAAGAACCCTCTTTTCCTGTGAGTTACCTTTCACTCTGATACCAATTATTAAAAAAACAGGATTGCAGAGCAATAAAATAAAAAAAATGTGGAAATAAAACACAAAATATGTGCAATACAATAGAGACACAGATATATGTGTTTCACCCAGTGTGCGATACGTCCACCAGAGAAATTTCCATGTCCTACCTTTTTATTATCCAACAAAATGAAGGGATACAACCTACATCACACCAGATGTAACTTCCTCTTCTTTCTCTCGCAATCTCCTCTCTTAGAATACAATATTCACAATAATACAAAGTCGCAATACAATTCCTTCATAAGAGAGAGTTTCCTTCTAGGGAAAAAAAACCTAACATAACTTTTACCGTTAGATCTGCGACCTTATAATGAATGGTCTAGATTGAATACGAAATTACAATATACATTTACAAGGAAATTTTTCCTTTGGGGGCTTCGCCCCCGAACCCTTGTCGAGGGCCCTCTTTCCCCCAGACCCCACAAAGGGGGAAATCCCCCCTTACAACCCCCCTGTGTGGAGGGGTGTACAGTCTTCATGGGGTATAAACATAGATGAAAACAAAGACCTATGAATCAGGAAGATAATCAGGATCCACAACCAATAAGAAGAGCATCACAACGACAGATACTTCCAAGCTCTACTTCGAACGAGTGTGGGTCCAATTTGGGATACCATAAACCATCATCTTAGATCGGGACAACAGGTTCCTAAACACATTTTCGTCGATTATCTGGTCACTGTTCGACACCAAGCTCTCTAAATCCACTGCCTTCCATTGCCAAGCTGATGGCCAAACAAAGGTTACTGATCGGATGATTGTGCACATCTTGCACATGTATAACTCTAAGTATATGCCTACATGGGATGAGAGTCTTCCCTATGTTTATCACATCTACAACATGGCTCTCCATAGCTCCATCGAACATATCCCATTTCAGGTGGGGTTGGGATTCCATCCCTTGGGCCCCATTGATGTTGCACTACCTCTTGTAACCACATAGGAATAATATTCCCATGTTTAGTCTAAGGCTGAAAAAGCCATCAGATTGATTGAGCAAATTCAACACATCCTCCAACATGTCCATGAGATTTTGTAGAAATCCAATGATATGTACAAGCAATTCCATGATCAACACCGGGTACGGCACAAGTTTTAGGTGGGAGACAAGGTCTCGTTACATTTGCAGAAAGAGATCCTTACAAGGCCCCATTGGAAGCTCCATCCACTTCTCTATGGGCCTTACATTATCACCAAGATTGTGGGTGGCAATGCTTTTGAGCTCAACACTCCCCCCTTCCTTGGCTTGCACCCAATGTTAAATCTGAAACTCCTCCGACCATATTTTCCACCATTATTGGACACCTCGGAGATCGCAGAACAAACCAAAGAAGATCAACCCTGACTATATGGAAAAGGCATCCACTAATCAGATAATGGACAGACATGTCAAGAACACTCGCCAGCAGAGGATCCAACTTTATCGGGTTGTCAAGGCAAGGCAACTTCTGGACCAAGGCAAGTGGCTCACCCAAGGTCAAATTCAACGAAAATTCCATCACTTGATGGGGGTACTCAATGAAATGGAGACAATTGCTTCATAAGGGGGGAGGACTAATCTAGGTGGATATTTGTGGCCACCCACCTATTCCAATTGGCTACTCTTGATAGTTTTAGTTTAGCATGTTTCTTTGTAATGATGACATTTCTTTGTAATTGTGGATTCTACACTTCTGGGGCTATCATGAAGCCTTACACAACATCCAGGTGGATATTGGTGGCCGTCCACCTATTCCAACTGGCTTATTTTGGAATTTTTCATGTCAGTGCATCATTTGATACTTCCAATGTCGTTTTGGGGCCCTAAACAATGGTTTTTTTTGCTTTCCATAGTCAAAATGACAATAAGGTCATAGTTTGACGACATAATGTGTATTTCTCAAAAATAAATTTTCAACGGGCTATCACACACCTAAAACGGAGGTCGTATGCAAATGTTATGACCCCTGGAAGTTGAGGTACCAACTTACCCATCGGGGCCCACATAACTTTTGGCATTTCATTTCGTAGGGTTAGGTTTTTGGATGTCTAGGGTTTTGGAATTCATGAGTAATGTTCAAAAGAACTTTGGAGCCTCATTGTAATCATTATGCTTAGAAAAATGTGCATAGTAGCCACATCTCTTCTTAGAGATAGCTACCACCATTCGAGCAAGTTGTTTTCAATTATGCAGCTTTACAGTTTCAACCTATTTTCTTGATTCAATAGAAGTTATTGTTCACTGGTTATCTCTTGTTGTTCTCTGTATATTTGTGTTATTGTATTCAAGTTGTTATTCATTTTGTTGCACTCATAAATCCATATCAAAACCTCTCTCCAGACTCTCTCATGCCTCTATGGGTGGACATATATTTATAGCAGCTCTCACATAATTACATAGAACTGATTACATTTATAAGGATCCACACATTGTGTGATATCTTTCAACAACAAACTAAATAAAAGAGCCACTAAATCTGCTACAATCCACAAAATCGTGGGAAATTAGTTGGCATATCTCAAAAATTCCTTGATTTTGATTAAACAAGACCACTCTTCTAGTTTGTAACATGTTTGTTCTTTCTATTATTTCGAGCCATACAAACGATGGTTTTGAAACAATTTACTCTATTTTTATTAAAAAAAAAAATATTACGTTAAATTTAAATTTAATCAATATAATTTCTATAGGATTGTAAATTGAATTTAGTTCTAATAATAAAAAATAATAATTTCTATAGGATTGTAAATTGGATTTAGTTCTAATAATAAAAAATAATGGTTATTATGATTATATTTAATTTTATGAGTTTTTTCAAAAATTTAAATTTAATCAATAATATAATTTCTATAGGATTGTAAATTGGATTTAATTATAATAATAAAAAATAATGATTATTATGATTATATTTAATTTTATGAATTTTTTCAAAAATTTAAAGATAAAAAACTCATTAATAAACTCTTACTTAATATTTTGAAATCTTAACCATCAATTATCCATTTTATCATTTCTGATTAAAAAAAAAAAAATTAAACCATACTCCCATAACATATTTTAACAAACTTAAATTCTTTAATCTTTATGTGAGTTATTTGGCTTTCTATAGATTTAAATTATGAAAAAACTCTCCTTGCTATTTCTATATTTTAATACTTGAACTGGAATAGATTAAAACTATAAAGTTAGCATTTCTATGGTTTGGATTTCAAAAATCTAAATGAGTTATTTGTTATAAAAAATAACAGAAGCACATTACAATTAAAGCAATGGCAAAAGGAATATTGAACTTTTACGTTTGCAGAGTAATTTGTTTGGCTTCCTTGTTGGGTCGTAGTGTTTGCAAGATGTTACAACATTATCCTATATATCTAGGTTTTGGTACTTTTCATTGAAATCGGATGATATAAAGGAGAAATATCATTTTTTTTTAATTTAAATTGTATTTCTAAATGAATAAATAGATTTAATATTGAGACACTAGGATTACAAAAAGTTATTTATTTGAATTAAATTTGCAGATCCAATAATTTCTCATTTAATTTAGGCTAAAATTAAACAAATAATATCCCCAAAAATAGTCAAAACTTAAAACATTTAGACCATGGCTTTCTTATCACGTGCCTATAGAGGTGAAATTTGAAAATAAATTTGTTGGTAATATGAAATTTTTCACATAATGAGAAGATCCATTCGTCATAGAGTTGTTGATTCACAGAAGAATGGAAATATGTCTTTAAGTATCTTAAATAGAAACCACACATATGGAGGATTTGAATCTAAGAAGAGGATGCGATTGTGGTGCTTGATTATGACAGCTTATAGAATATCCAATGGCTTGTGGCGAACAATATATAGTTTGATGCGCAATGCAATATATACACCATAGGATATATCCTAACATATATACCAAGGTAATCCGACGATATATATACCACATGTTGCATCATTCAATGTTGTGTAGCAGGCTGTATATTTCTCACCTTGACTTGTGGCTTGAACAAGGGGTGATTAAGAAGATTTTTGTCTGCAAATACAAGAAAGGGGATGTTCTTATTGTTGGGCAGCATAACCATAAACAAAGAAATATTAATTGACAAGCAATGACCGAGAACAACAATCACACAATAAACACAATGATTTACGTGGAAACCACGAGAAAAAACCACGGGGCAATGATAATAAATATTTTTATTATTCAAGGGAGAATTACAATATCCAATCGCAGGCATACAATCATCCTCTCACTCTCTTCCCACACATTATGCTACACTACATTTCTACTTTCTTTTCTCACCTCTATGGGTATGCTCGTATATATAGCATCTATCAAACAGTTACACAAACTAATTCCAATATGATGCACCAGTGACACCAATTGTTCACTGTAGTGTGCATGCATGCACATTCTAAATTTAGTTGATGTGCATGCTGTTGCATAGGAAATTAGTTGGAACGTTTTCAAAAATCTCCACCTTGACAACAATTTACCTGATATATCATGGCTGAATTAATTTATCATCTTTTCTTCAAGCCAATAGAAGCAAAACACCATCATAGCTTCTCTAAAAAAACTAGTTTCATAAACATGTCTGCAGAATTCACTTTTGTATGGACCTTTTCCAGAGCCACTCCTCCTTTATCAACAACCTGTTTTACAAAATAGTATTTAGTAGAAATATGCTCTTTCTTACTGTGATAAGATGGATTGATAGCCAAATGAATAACATTTTGACTATCGCAAAATACTTTCACCTTGTCCTGCATCCTTCCAAACTCACCCAAGAAACCTTTTAACCAAATTTCCTCCTTGCATGCATGTGAAGCAACCATATATTCTTCCTCAGTAGTGGTTGAAACAACTATGTTTTGAATCTTTGACATCCACCTAACAGGTCCTCCTGCAAGAATAAATACATATCCTGAGGTGGATCTCCTTTTCTCCAAGTCACCTGCAAAATCTAAATCTACATAACCGCAAATTGAATCACTAGAACCATCATAGGTGATGGGAATAATGACTCATTCCTCTAAGATAATGAAGCACCCGATAACTGTTTCTTAATGCTCTTTACCTGGATTTTCCATGTATCTACTGACAACACCAACTGCATGTGAAATATCTGGTCTAGTACTCACCATTGCGTAAATCAAACTTCCTATTAGATTAGCATATGGTACACAAGACATATAATCGTTTTCTTCATCATTACTAGGACATAAACCTGAAGAAATATTGAAATGGGAAGCCAAAGGGATATGTGCAGGTTTCACATTATTCATACTGAATCTCATAAGTATTTTCTCCACATACTTTTGTTGTGATAACCACAATGTACCATTTTTCTTGTCTCTGTGTATCTCCATGCCCAAGATTTGTTTTGTTGCTCCTAGATTCTTCATATCAAACACCCTATCCAACAGAGCCTTTAACTTGTTGATTTCGACCATGCTTTTGCTTACCACAAGCATATCATCAACATATAACACCAAAATAATGAATATCACATTTTCCAACTTTTTAACGTAAACACAATGATCATATTCACTTGTTGTCAAATTTAGGCTCACCATGAAGGAATCAAGATTCTTGTACCATTGCCCGGGAGATTTCCTCAGGCCATATAATGATTTATTGAGTTTGCAAAAAAAACTCTTATTGCGATCCTGAAAAAACCCTTCTGGTTGTTCCATATATATATCCTCATCCAAATCTCCATGTAGAAACATTGTTTTAACATCTAGCTGCTCTAACTCAAGATCAAGTAAAGAAACTAGTACTAACACAACACGAATTGAAACAAGCTTCACAATTGGTGAAATGATTTCATGAAAATCAATACCTTCCTTTTGAGAATACCCTTTTTCTACTAGTATTTATTTATACCTTTCAACTTTATCATCAACACCCTTTTTCAGTTTGTAGACCCACTTATAACCGACAACCTTCCTATCCTTTGGAAGTTATACCAGGTCCCATGTTTTATACCTCTCTAAGGCATCCATTTCTTGTTTCATAGCTTCTTTCCATTTAGCAATTTCAAATACCTTAATTACTTCTTGATAACAACTAGGTTCTCCATCAATAGAAACAAAAGCCACAGATGAAACATAATCATCATACCTTGAAGGAGGATTCCTGGCCCATGTAGATCTCCTTAGATATGGTTGAGGCATATCCTCAGTTTCCTAGATATTTTCTTCATTTTCATCTTCTTCTTCTGGAACTTCTTCATGCTCCTCCCTTTATGAAGATGGCTAACTCTCCAACTGAAGTTGTTGAAGTTGTTGTACCTATTCTTGTCTCATTTCAACATCTACTAGTTTTGATTTTAAGAGTGAGGATTCATCAAATACTACATCTTTGCTTATGATGAGTTAGTGGGCAATAGAATCCCACAATATGTATGTCTTAACTCCATCACCATAACCAACAAAGACATATCTCTTTGATCTATGATCTAACTTAGAACGTTGATCTTTAGAAATAAGAGCATAAGCATCACAACCAAATATTCTCAGATTTGAAAAATCACATGAATGACCTGTTCATACCTCTTCTGGAATCCTACAGTTTATTGCAGTTGATGGTGACTGATTTATCAGATAGCATGTTGTAAGAACTACTTCTTCCCACAATTCCTGATGCAACTTATCATTACTGAGTATGCTCCTTGCTCTTTTTAGAAGAGTCATATCCATGTGTTCAACAACACCATTTTGTTGAGGAGTATAAATCGTGTTCTTATGTCTTTCAATCCCAACTTCCTTGCAATAGTTTTCAAATTCCACAGATGTGAACTCACCTCCATTATCTGTTCTTAAACACTTGATCGACCTGCCAGTTCTCTTTTCAACCAAAGCTTTGAATTGCTTAAAAGTATTAAATACATCAACTTTTCTTTTAAGTAAATAGATCCAAACCTTTCTAGTGTAATCATGTATAATTGCCACAAAATATGATGATCCTCCAAAAGAAACCATAGGGGATGGTCCCCAAACTTTTGACTGGCTGTAATCTAGGATACCTTTGCTTATATGTCTTCTCGTTTTAAACTTTTGTTTACACTGTTTTCCAAAAACACAATACTTGTAGAAATTCAAATTTAGAAACTTTAAACATGGAAGTGACTTACGATTAACCTGTACCTTAAACCCTTTCTCATTCATATGACCCAACCGTTGATGCCATAAATGAACAGAGTCACTAGCACCTTTATATGCTATCATTGCTTCATTTATTTCAATTCTTCCTCAAGATGATAAAGGTTCCCGATCCTCTTTTCCTTCATGAACACTAAGATGCTTTTGGACACCTTCAGTACTCCACCTTGAGTTGTACACCTGTAACCAACAAAATCTAGAACTCCCAAAGATATCAAGTTCTTTCTAAGTTCAGGTACATGCCTTACATCTGTTGATGTTCTTACATAACTATCATGAATTTTAATCCGGACGTTACCAACCCCAAAAATTTTACAATAAAAGTCATTTCCCATAAAAACAACGACATCATCAATAGATTGGTAAGTTGAGAACCAATTTCGATGAAGACACATGTGGTTGGACTTACTAGAATGTAACAACCAATGCTGATGCTGATGTGAAACATCACAAGTAGACATTTCTTCATTAAGCATACCTGAACCTAAACCTGAATTTGTTTCAGCTAAATTAGCTTCCTTTGCTTCCTTTGTGGAGTCCTCTTTGGATGCATTTTTTCTTTTCCAAAAATCCTTCTTCAGATGCCCCGATTTTCCACATAACCAACATTTTTTCTTACTTTTCTTGCCTTTTGACTTAGACCTTGATGTACCCCTCTAATCTTGTCGTCTTTCTATTGATCGACCTCTGACCACCATTGTTTTTGTTGTTGAGGTTTATTTACTGGATCTTCTCCTCATTTCCTTAGACAGGAGAGCTCCCACAACATTATCTTAATCAATGGTATCTCTTGTGCTAAACCACATAGATGTGACCAGATGATCCCAATACTCATGCAGTGAACACAATAGTGTAAGTGAATTGTCCTCATCTTCGTATTTTACTTCCATACTAGATAATTGACAAATCAGAGTATTGAAGACATAAGTGATAATCAATATTTGTACTTTCTTTCATCTGTAAGGTATACAACTCCGTCTTCAAGAAGATTATATTCGTCAAGGACTTTTCCATATATAAAATTTCCAATATTTTCCATAAACCTGTTATTGTCTCCTCTCCAACGATGTTAAACACCACTTCATCTGCTAGACACATACGAATGATAATGAGGGCTCTTGCATCGAGATCTTCCCAATCCTCGTCTATCAAGCTTGTCGGTTTCTTTGTCTTGACTATTAATTCCTTTTGCCATCCTTGTTGTACAAGCAAATCCCACATCTTGAGCTTCCATAGCTCAAAGTTATTCTTGTTGTTGAATTTCTCCACCTCAAATTTATAACTCTACACTTTCGCCATTAACACAAAAAACTATCCAAACCACAACTTATACTAAACTTAGTCCTTTTAAAATAGAAAAATAATATTATGTTGAAGATTAAACACCAAAATATAAAATATTATTAAAAAATAAAAAACAAACCACATATATTTAATATGTAAGCTTTAAATCCTAATAAAGAACATTCACCTCAAATACTTTTATAAGGCATCCTCCCATTTAATAAAAAATCATCCTTTTATAAAATATGTCTTTTGCTTAATTGAATACGATCCTATATATATTTAATATGTAAGCTTTAAATCCTAATAAAGAACATCCACCTCAAATACTTTTATAAGGCATCCTCCCATTTAATAAAAAAACATCCTTTTATAAAATATGTCTTTTGCTTAATTGAATACGATCCTATTATAATGTATTCGATCCAAAAACAAGATTTTGTACCTCATGCATGTACCTCGTGCTAATTTTTGTGGATTAAACAACCTTTGGCAAGGATATCCACGGGGGTCGCACCCTAGACAAGGATATCCTATGACACCTTTGCAAAATTGCCGCACCTTCTACATGCGACACTTTGCAGAAAAAATTGGTTTTTAAGTGTGCCTGCGTCTGTTGCTTAACATAGATAACCTGCTGCGATAATGATACCACTTGTTGGGTAGTGGAAGCATTAAAAAAACAAGATTGATTAACAAGTAAAAAGCGAAAATAAACATTATTATTAAATTTTCATATTTTCTATTCTTTAGAGTATATGTTTTTCATTTTCCACACTTTTTTTTCCCTCTTAAAAAAATATATATTCATGGACTTGAATATATATGTTTATGGTGATCACAAAATGTGGGCTCNATAAACATTATTATTAAATTTTCATATTTTCTATTCTTTAGAGTATATGTTTTTCATTTTCCACACTTTTTTTTCCCTCTTAAAAAAATATATATTCATGGACTTGAATATATATGTTTATGGTGATCACAAAATGTGGGCTCCTTCTTCTACCATTCTATACCTAAAGTACTTTATTCAAACAAATACTATCTACTTATAAAAGAGCATTACTAACTCTACTATTTACATCAAAAACTTGCAACAGTTTTTCCTTATAATTTGAATTTTATAGCATTGGTTATTTACCGTAGACAAATTCGTAAAGTCTGGATGCTCCTTCTGGGAGTTGTAGCGCTTCCTTGGATGGGTTGTTTGTAACTATGTTCAATTCCCTATAGATGTGTTGGAAATAAAGCCACTTGAATTGGCTCATTAGGTGCTTCAGATGATTTAATAATGGAGTTAGACTCATAATCATTACATTCACCATTGACTAGGCCCAATCTATTGCCAATTTGGAGTCTCCAAAAAATTGTAGCTTCTTCACTCTTTTGTCTTGAGCAATAAACAATAATGTTTTGAGTGCGACTAGCTTTTCTCTGTTATTGGATCCATGCCTAGGGGTATAACAAACATGGATTTAGTGTGACTGTGAAATATAGAGGAAAACACCCACATGGAAAGGTGGAGGGTGCCCTTGGTTGACTCCGTCGAAGAAGCCCTAGGATATACCATGATCAAACTCTAACATGAAAGGTATTCGAAAATTTTTTGCCTTTTTTTTTACTTGAAATTATTTTGATAGGTTGACTACGTGCACTGCAACAATCTCAGGTTGGATAGGTTTGTCCTGAAAAATAGAAAAATTGCGAGCCCACTAGATCGAATTCACTAATAGACAAGGAAGAGTTTGATCCAGGCGAATATCTCTAGCCACCCACCTTTTCCATTGGCTCAAATATCAATTTTCCATTATGGCAGGTTTTTTAGGATATCGGTGGCAACCCACCTATTCCACTTGCTCAAAGACCAATTTTCCATTTTGGTAGTTTTTTTACAGTTTTTGGGTCCCAAATTTCCGGGGTCGTTTTGAGGCCCTAAATGGTGTTTTATTGGACTTTTCGGGGACCAGGGATTGTGAGCGACATTCTTTGACCCCGAGAGAAAGTTGTACTCCTCAATTAGACTATCCGACAAGGCATCTAATGCCCCAAATGTAGATCCTATGAAAAAGTTACGCCCTTAGGAAGTTAATGTATCAACTACCCTCATCGGGGCCCACAAACCTTTTGGTGTTTGATCTCCCGTGGTTATGTTTTCAGATGTATAAGGTTTTCTCATTTTTTATTTATGTTAGAATGGATTTTGGAGCCTCGTGATAAACACATTTTATTGCGAATGAGCGTAGCTGTCACATCTCTTCTCAGAGATAAGCTTCCACCATTCTAGCGAGTTCATTCACTCTGCATTTGTATAGTTTCTGTACATTTCTTTTATTAATAGAAATTGCATATTATTGTATCTTTATGTTTCTTTCAATAGCTCTGTGTATTTTTGTGTTGTAATTTTTCCTTCATTTAATTCTCAAAATAATTTGAATCAATGGTATCAAAGTAGACTGCTCCTTCTCATTTCTTAGTGCATGTCCCCTACGAGGTCAAGGTATAGTGATTTGGGTCTAAAGATAGTTTCTCTTGAGGATAACCTCTCTCAACAAGCCAAACAACCTTCCATGGTTGAAGAAAAGAGAGACGAGGGTGTGGGAGATCCTATTAATATGTTGCTCGAGGAAGCCCTCACGTGACAAAGAGACAAAATGATGGAGAATTTTTCCCAAGTCCTTCGATGACTTTCGACAATAGAAGATCTGTCTTCATCAAGTAGCCACTTTGGAGGAGTCGCCCCTTTGAAGGTACAAGTTAATTTTGATATTCCCGTGTTTGAACGTCAGATAGATTCAGATGCTTTGGAAAAGTGGTTAAATTTGCTAGAAGGTTATTTCTTTGTCGATAAAATTTCCGACAAAGAAAATATCACCTCTATGCTCCTTAAGGTTGTCTACCAACTCAAAAATTGGTGGGAAAGTTATTGTGAGGAAAATTCCATAGAGGAATCTGGAATGTTTGAGGCCGAACCCACTTGAGATTTTTTATGGATGTTGTTAAGGAACAATATTACCTTGTTGGAAACTATGATGACCAATACATGATATGGACCACATTGCGTCAAGAACAGGAACAAATAGTGTTAGAGTTTAGAAATACATTCCATACCTTGCAGACCAAGCTGGGTATGAAAGAGTCTAAGTGGCATATGGTTCTAAAATATCGTGGGGCTCTACACCGGTACATCCAAACTGAAATGGCATTTCTGGACATCTCATCACTAGGAGCCGCTAATCCATATGCTATCAAAATCGAGCATAAATTTAAGCAGTGGAATAAGAAGGCGTTTAGGTTTGAAAATCTGCAACAACCAAAGTATGGTAAAGGTGACCCTAACTCACAGAACAACCAACCTCAAAAAAACCAATCCAAGTCATAGGAAAAGAAGGGTAACATGAAGATGAATAAGGACACTTGAAAGTGGTACGACTTCCACAAAATCCCTTCGCACAACACCGATTAAAGTTTATCCTAACCTTCATTGGTGGGTGGACTCAAAGAAAAAGAATTGAGACTCAACTTGGAATTTGATTCAAAAAATAATAAAAGAAAATAGATCATTGATGCAGAACTCACTGCTACCATTGTGAGAAAACACAACAATCCAACCAAAAGAACCAGAGGATCCTAAGGAGGGGGAATGCCTCTTCCATTAAAATATGTGGGTGAAGGGGACCACATTGCATTTCGTTATTGATAACAGAATCCAAAAGAACATCATCTCAACATAGGTCGTCAAGCAGTTATATCTACTGACAACAACACATCCATAACCATACAACTCAACTGGCTTCGCCAAGGATGATATCTTCACGTTAGCCAACAGTTCTACATGTCCTATGACATCAAGCCTTTCAAGGATGAGCTATAGTGTGATGTTTCCCTACTGGAAGTCT
Source organism: Picea engelmannii (assembly GCA_009831015.1). NCBI lineage: Eukaryota > Viridiplantae > Streptophyta > Pinopsida > Pinales > Pinaceae > Picea > Picea engelmannii. The sequence goes on from ML795342.1 coordinate 301,869, forward strand.
GTGATGTTATGTTAGGCCAGCTGTATATTTGGAAGTGTCATGTTTTATATGAGTCTCGACCCTGTAGTGTCGTTGTTATTCTCGGGGGTCAGATCTATAGGGTACCATAGGTAGTTCTGAATATTGTCCTGGTGAAATAGTTCCTTAAAGTAATCTCTCATACCACAAATTTTATCCTCTTCAAAATCTTATCAGAAGGTGAATAAAAGACCACTGTGACCATTGCATCCTTAGCCCAATAACTTTTTACCCAGCATATGCAAATAGAAAATATTGTAGAAGAGCACAAAGATATTGTTGCTTCACTTATGGGGGTGCCTCCGCACTATCCAGTCAGTCCAAGATATAATAAGTCCCTTCATATCTCTATTGGTCGCAACCCTTTTTCGATGCGCTTGGGGTTCCAATCATTATCCCCCATTGATATAGCTCCTCATGCTACATATTCACCAACATATTCCTTCAACACTAAGCAATATCATGCAGCTAGATTGGTTGAATGAATCCAACCTCTCCAACATCATGTTCATGACATCCTTCAACAATCTAAGCAAGACAACTTCTTCAACAAGGAAAGCAACTCAAAAAGGTTCAGATTCAACAAAAATTTCCCCATCTCCCATGAGAATTTGACATAATGGGGATCATTTCTTCCTAAGAGGGAGGGAAAGATCCAAACGGATCTCGGTGGCCACCCACCTATTCCACTGGATCAAAGAACAATTTTCCATTTCTAAAGTTTTTTTAGGATATCGGTGGCCACCAACCTATTCCACTGGATCAAAGAACAATTTACCATTTTGGTAGTCTTTTTATAGTTTTTCAGGTCCCAAACTTTTGAGGTCATTTTAAGGCCCTAAACAACATTTTTTTGGAATTTTGTGGGGGCAAGGGTTCTACTTAACATTCCCTGATCCTAATGGAAGTTGTACTCCTCAACTAGAAATTCACAACAAGGTATTAAATGCCCCAAATTGATATAATATGGAAAAGTTACTCCCTCAATAAGTTGACATATCAACTAGCCCCATCGAGACCCACAAACCTTTTGGTGTTTCATCTCCCGAGGTTTGGTTTTTGGATGTTTAGGGTTTTATCATTTCTCCTTTATGTTAAAATGGCCTTTGGAGCCTCATGGTAAACAAATCTTCGTGAACGTAGCCATCACATCTCTTATCAAAGATAAGAAACTACCATTCTAGTGAGTTCATTCACTCTGTATTTTTACAGTTTATGTACATTTCTTTCATTAATATAAATTACGTATTATTTTATCTCTATGTTTATTTCAATAACTCTCTATATTCCATTTTATATTTATATCTTCATTTCATTCTCAAAATAATCTCGATCAGTGGTATCAGAGTAGACTTATCCTTGTCGTTTCTTAGTGCATGTCCCCGATGAGGTCAGGGTATAGAGTGTTGGTTCTTGAGCTAGTTTATCTTGAGTAAAACCACTATCGTGAGCCCAAACACCCTCCTATGGTGGAAAAAAAGAGAGATGAGGGTGAAGGATATCCTATTAATTCGTTTCTAGTGGAATCCCTCACGCGACAAAGGACGAAATGATGGAGAATTTTACCCAAATGCTTCAATGACTACCAGCAATAACAAATGTGTCTTCATCAAGCAACCACTTTGGAGGCGTCGTCCATTTCAAGGTAAAAGTTAATTTTTATATTCCTGTGTTTGAAGGTTATATAGATGTAGATGCTTTGGAAAAATGGTTAAATCATATAGAAGGTTATTTCTCTATCCAAAAAAAAATCGTCAGAGAAAAGATGACCTTTGCACTCTTTATTGATATCCCCGATGTAAAAAATTAGTGGGAAAGTTACTGTGAGAAAAATTCCACAGATAATTCTAGAATGTTTGAGGCCTAACCCACTTGGAATTTGTTTATGGATGTTTTTAAGGAACAATATTACCCTATTGGAAAATATGATGACCAATACATGAGATCGACCACACTGCATCAAGAGCGGGACCAAACCGTGTCAGAGTTCACAAATATCTTCCATACCTTGTGCACCAAGTTGGGTATCAAAGACTCTGAGCAAAACTTGTTCTAAAATACCATGGGGATCTACACAGGTACGTCCAAACCAAAATGGATTTAATGGACATTTCATCACTGGGAGTATCTTATCGATATGCTATCAAAATCAAGCAAAACTTTAAGTAGAGAAATTAATGATAGTTCAGGTCTGCAAATCCACAACAACCAAAGTATGGTAAAGGTGGCCCTAACTCACATAAAAACCAACCTCGAGACAACCAATACAGGTCACGGGAAAATAATGGTAACGAGAAGATGAAGAAGGAGACCAGAGTGGCACAACTTCCACAAAATCCCTTGGAACAACACCGATGAATGTTGCTCAAAACAACCATTGGTGGTCGATCTCAAAGAAAAAGAGTCGAGCCTCATCTTGGACTCTGATTTAGAAAAGAATAAAAGGAAACATATCAACAATGTAGAACCCACTTCTACCATCGCAACCGCAACAATGAAACCAGAAGAAATAGAGGATCCTAAGGAGGGGGAACACCTCTTCCATTCATAGATGTGGGTGAAGGGGACCTCACTGGATTTCACTGTTGATAGCAGAAGACAAAATAACCTTATCTCACCCGATGTCATCAACCAGTGGGATTTACCGACACCACCACACCCGCAACCATACAACATCGGGTGGCTTCGTCCGATATGAGATCTCTATGTCAACTAGTAGTGTCACTTGTTCTATAGCATGAAGTCCTTCAAGAATGAGGTATCATGTGATGTTTCCCCACTGGAGGTATGTGATTTTCTATTAGTTCAATTGTATATGTGGAAGCTTCATTTTTTTTATGAGTCTCAACCTTGTAGTTCATTGTTACTCTTAGGCATTAGCTCTACAAGGTACCAGAGATATTTTTTACTATTGCCTCAGTGAACAAGTGTTGCAAAGTAATATCTCATACCACAAAGTTAGCCTCTTCACAATATGGTCAGAAGGTGATCAAAAGGACAGTTTCACCATTGCATCCTCAACTGAATACCTTTCTGTCTAGCAAATGCAAATCAAAAATATTGTTGAAGAGAACAATATATATTTTCTTCACCTAGAGGGGTGCCTTTGCACTACCCAATCAAGCCAATCTATAACAAATCCCTTCTTAGTTCTATTGGTTGCAGTCCTTTTCTAGTTTGCTTGGGGTTCCGATCATTATATCCCATTGATAAATCTCTTGTTGGATATTCACCAACAGAGTCATTCTACACTCAGGCATATCATGCAGCTAGATTGGTTGAACAAATCCAAATCCTCCAACAAAATGTTCATGACATCCTTCAACAAGCTAAGAAAAACAAATTCTTCAGCAAGGCAAGCAACTCATCAAGCTTCAGATTTAACAAAATATTCCACATATCCCATGAGAAATTGACGCATTGGGGACCATTGCTACCTAAGGGGGGAGGAATGATCCAGAAGGATATTGGTGGCCACCCACCTATTCCAATGGCTCAAAGAAGAATTTTCCATTTTGGCATTTTGTTTTGGATATTGGTGGCCACCCATCTATTCCATTAGCTCAAAGAACAATTTTCCATTTTGACAATTGTTTTAAATCTTTTTGGGTCCCAAATGTCCGAGGCCATTTTGAGACCATAAGCGGTGTCTTTTTGGACTTTTGAGGGGGGCAGAAATGTCAACTCCCTAATAGAAGTTGTACTAATTGGATACACCTTTTCGACGAGGTATCGAACATCCTAAACAAAGATCGTATACAAAAGTTACACCCTTGGGAAGTTGACGTATCAACTACCCCCATCGGGGCCCATAAACATTTTGGTGTTTCATCTCTCAGGGTTAGGTTTTTGGATGTTTAGGGTTTTCTAATTTCTTCTTTATGTTAAAATTTCCTTTGGACCCTAATGGTAAGAAAATCTTCTAGAGAACGAGCATAGCCATCACATATCTTCTTAGAGATAAGATTCCACCATTCTAGGGAGTTCATTCTCTCTGTATTTTAATAGTTTCTGTACATTTATTTCATTAATAGAAACTATGTATTATTGTATCTCTATGTTTCCTTTAATAGATGTGTGTATTTTCCTGTTGCATTTTTTCCTTCATTTCGTTCTCAAAATAAAATGGATAAGTTCTATTAGAGCAAGATGCTCCTTGTTGTTTCTTTTTGCATGTCCTCGACGAGTTCAGTGTATAGAGAGTTGGGTTTCGAGCTAGTGTTTCTTGAGGACAACCACTCTCTCTAGCCAAAGCGACCTTCCATGGTGGAAGAAAAGACAGATAAGGGTGTATTAGATATTCCTATTAATTTATTTCTTGAGGAAGCCATCACGTGATAGAGGGATGAAATGATGGAGTATTTTTCCCAAATCCTTCGACAACTGTCGAAAATAGTATATGCATCTTTATTAAGCAACAAATTTGGAGGCATTGCACCTTTCAAGGTACAAGTTAATTTTGATATTCGTATGTTTGAATTTCAAATATTTGCAAATGCTTTGGAAAAGTGGTTAAATATGATAGAAGGTTATTTCTCTTTCCACAATCTTTCTGACAAAACACGTGCACATTCTAAAAAACGTGCACGCGTTCCTGAGAAACAATGTACAAGAATGCATGCGCGTTCCTAAAACAAATTGAAATAAAAATAATGCATGCGAGATTTAGGAATGACCACACGTTACTAAAGCGAAAACACGTTAATTTTAACAAGAACACGTGCACATTCCTATTAACATGAAATATTCTCTACCCCCACTATCTCTCTCCCCCCTCATCTCTTTCTCTCTCTCCCTCCATCTGCCCCCCTCTCCCTACCTCCATATATCTTCCTCTCTCTCTTCGGCCTCTCTCTACCTCCCTCTCTCTCTCATTCATTGTCTCCCTCCCCCTCTCTCTCATTAATTGTCTCCCCCCTCTCTCTCTGCCCCATCTTACCCTCACTTCTTGTCTCCTTCTTCCCCTCTCTCTCTACCCGATCATACCTCCCCCATCTCTCTAACCCTCTCACTCTCTCTTTCTTCTCTCCACCTTCTCCTCTCTCTCTCTCTCTCAATCATCCCCTTGATTATCTCTCTTTCACTCTCTCTCCTTCTTCCCCCCCTTCTCCCTTTGATGGAATATCCAACAATACTGGGGGAGGGAGGGGGGTGAATCAATATTGACTACTTTTTCTTATTAATTTCATCAATATTAAGAACACACATTAATTAATCAATTAAGAAATATATGATGAACAACAAACCCTTATGAACATAGGATTTTATCGTGGAACCCAACAGGGAAAACCACCAACTCTTTTCTCATTAATAAAATGTTATTTTAAAAAAATGTTTTCAAG
>ML795343.1:4917-22764 GCA_009831015.1 Picea engelmannii
GAAGGAGTAGGTCATGTTGAATTTGAATGTCCTCATCCAAGGATTGAAATAAATGACACTAAAGAAGAAAATTCCAATGAAGAAGAAGAAAATCATGAAGAAAAAATTATTCAACAAGAAGATGAGAATCTTAAATAATTGAATCATATTGAGATTGAAAATAGCAAGCTCAAAGACACGCAAACAAAACTAAGAAGTGAATTGGGTAGTTGTGAAAAGACAGTTGTAATCTTGAAGAAACAATTAGAAGACTTTGAGAAACTAAGAGAAGAAACAATTTCCTTGAAAACTCTACTCGAAGAAGAAAGAAGAATAGGAAAAGTAAGGAATGTCCAAATGAAGAAGAAAGAAGAAGATTGTGAGAAACTTGAACAGGAAGTTGTCTCATTGAGGAAGAGCTTAAGAAACTCTCAAGTTCCAAAAGACTTAACACATCTTGGATGCATGGGTGAAACTTCATACAAAGAAGATGAAAATACCAACAAGAAGGTTGAAGAAAGAGCTACACAGACAGTTGATGAGAAGTTGACCAGGATACCAGAAAGAAGGAATGATTACAAAAGAGATGAAAATCCAAGAAGACCTCCTACCTTGGGGAATCAAAGAAGCTTCAATCAGTATGAATGAAACTACATAAGAATAGATCATGAACCCATATGGACTACATCACAAAGAAGCCTACTTACTCCAAGGTATCAAAATTTCTTTTTTGGCCATTGTTATACTTGCAAATTTTTTGGACATAAGGCAATTAATTGCAAAATCAATGAAAGGAACACATACGCAAGAAACATGAATGGTGTAAATAGAAGATATGGAAATAATCATGGATATGTCAATAGAAGTTATAATTCATTTTCCCCATTGATGGACAAAAATATTGTGTGCTACAAATGTAATTATCTTGGTCACAAAGCATGAGATTGCATATATATGAATGAAGATGTCCCTATGCCAACCACAGTATGGATAAGGAAAGAGATTCCAAACAATGAAGATTGTCGAATAGCATTGACCACTGAAGAATGTAAAGAAGAATATGAATGGTACATAGACAGTGGATGTTCTTCACACAAGAGCGAGGATCAAGACAAATTCATCATCTTGAAGAGAAAGGGTGGCAATGTTGCATTTGGAGATGACTCATATGCCAAAATACTTGGAGAAGGTGTAGTAGATCTTGGATGGATAATATGACAATGCACATGTAGACACAACACCCATGGATGAATAATATACATCATGTTATTTCCGGTGGTATGTGGCACGTCACGTGGATCCTCATGGTTGAGGAGAAATGAATTTTTGAAGATGAAAAAGTGAATTGAAGAAGGAAGTACATGTAGGCCCTGAGGATAATTAAAGAAAAGAATTACAAAATAAGAAAGTGTCAGGTCGGCCCTAATGTTAAAAGGAAGTGACATAAATGGTATAAATAAAAATAATTATACATTCATTTGATACAAGTCGAATTTAAGAGGAAATAAGAAGAAAAGAAGGCTGAATTTCAAGGGAGGATGAAGTCTTTTGGTGATGTGTTCTAAGGTATGTTATTTTCAGGTCATCTTACCATTTTTGCTATAAATTTGTTTATAGAATGATTCATATGGTGAAATCACTATGGTATTGAGAAGACATATCAAGGTACCTATGGTAAATATTTTATCTCTTGATTCGCTATAATTATGGAGATACGCTATAATGATTTTATCTCTGTACGTGGAGATACACTCTGTGACCAATCTTGAAGCTAGTCAATAAACAGGTTTTCCAGGTAAAACAGTCATAACTTCTTCATCGAGAATCCAAATGAAGTGGGACAAATTTCATTGGAAAGAGTACAGACTTTGGTTTCTTGTGTGAAATTTTTAGAATCGTATGTTAATTATTGAGCGTGGGGCATTTCGTGCAAGTTCACTCTCCTAAATAGACCAGAAATGAATAAAGTCTACCATTCTTTCTATAACCTCCTTTTGGGGAGGATTCAAGGAGTGAAAATTGGAGGAGTTTCATAGAATACATTGAGTAATATTATCTACAGGATCAAAGTACTCCAGGAATTGAAGAATTGTAGAAATTGAAGAAGTCTCAGGAATCATTATCAGGTTCTATGTGATGATTGGTTGATGGTGATGATTTCATGTAAAGATTTATTATCTCTCATATATTCTTGGGTGGAAGGAAGGGGCAAGGATGGAGAGTTAAACTCTCTCTTGATATTGGAGGATTGTATATTCCTCTTGGAGGTTTATCCCTCCCTTTACATTTGGAAGCTGTAGCTACCTTTGGAACTCATTACTTCCCTTGAACAATAACTATTGATTATTTCTCATATATTGTGCATAGTGTATTGTGGTGTATTGGTGTAAATCTTATACTATTGTTCATTTATCATTGGATATAGTTGAATGGTTTAACTATAAGTTGAAAAAGGTTTTAAATTGAACTTGATACTAATTCACCCCCCTCTCAGTATCAACACTTCTTAGCTTTTTTCTTCAACAACTTTTTTTCTTTTTTTAACTTTCTAATTTTCTTATGGCTCTTGGCTTATTTTTGTTTATGAGAGGTCTCAAGGTCTTATTCATTCTGGCCAACAGATGGTTGTTCCTCTATTCTTTCCAAATTTTTTGCTTATCCAAGAGGGCTTCATGTTTCAAAATTAGGTTCTTCATGTGCTCTGTCCTCGGGAAAAGACATTTCAATATCAGGAAAATATTCAACTAGTTTTGAAGAGGAGGCTTGTTCTGGGCATTTTTCTAAATTATTTGTGCCTCTGTCAATTGAGGTTCCCAAGCTTCCCAAAACCTGGGTTACTTCTACCTCATAGCTCTTCATAAATTGTTTTGTCATATGCTCTAATGTCGGTTGGGTGTCTTCCTGATCATTCCTTTGTGAGGTCTATTCTACTTGCCCAATTTCTTGAGCATTCTCGCATGGAGACTGTTCTGTAGAATTCTGAAGTTCTTCAAGCTATTTTTTTGTACCCTGAATTGCTTCAGTTGTTTCCTGAATTCATCTTCTTCTTCTCCTTGTCTGAATGACAGTTGTAAGGGCAGTTGTTTCTCTCTTCCTCTTTTTTGTTAATGCCTGTGTTTGTGATGTCTGGGCCTCTATGATTTGGGCAGGGTATGCCTCAGCTTCGGTTTGAGGAGATGGGATTTCTCTTTGAGCAATAGTCTCCTTTGCCTGTCTATCTTCAATTTCCTGTGGTGGTTCTTCATGGAATAATTTAGGCTGCTCCAGTTATGGAGGTCCATTGGCCTCAATCAGGTTATCCAAGGTCAATTGAGTTTGACTCAGTGCTTTATTTTTTATCAGTTTAACTAATCTTTGGTGACTGATAACAGTAAGGGTCCTTGGATTTTTGTGTTCTTAAGGAAAACTCATGTAATATGGAATTCAGAAAGAAAGGTAGATTGAGTACTAACCATTTTTTTAAAGCTACCAACAATTTGAGGTGGCAAGGTCGAATTATGTCATATAATCTATCACAAGTGATGTACTGTTGAATTATCCCTGCAAGTTCCTTCCATGGTTCTCTGAGGGTACTGGGATTGAGTCCCTTTCCCTTCTTATCCAACTCTTCCCCAAGGTCTGTGAAAGTTTCCACAGCTTCCTTTAGTGTTGTGTATCTTCCTATCCACTGAATGCCCATGTTAGGGAGGCCTGCGACCTCTGCTAAAATTTCTGGGGTGACTTAGATTTGAATGCCTTGCACCATAGAGTTTTCTCCCTACAAATTCTAAAAGAATTCAAGCATGAAATTCATGTCATATCCTTGCAGACGGTTGAAGTACTTCGTCCACCCCAGTTGGTGTAGGATGTCTCTTGCTTGCTCTATAACCTTTAGTAACGTTGGCCCCCTGCGCACACCTCTACCACCCATTTTGTGAGAAAATGTGGACGACTATCATTCCTGGTAGCAAACTTGGTTAGACCAGCTTGGAGGAAAAATTACCGAAAATAACAAATATCAGAGACAAAAAATGTTTACAAATGTGGGTATTTATTACAATCATTACTATCTTTATCGAGAAGTGTGTCGAGCGTCCACTCCCCTCATTAATATAAAGGTCAACCTCGACCGCCAGCGTAGGGGAAAGTAATGAGTGTAGGTATTGATGGTGAGAAGTAATGATTGTACGACTGCCACCAATGGGGATCAATGATTTATTTTCAAACAACATATTTTAACGGTAATCATTAAACGTTAATCCTCTTTTGTGGAATTGAAATATAACTATACTCAAAAGAATGCTTTAAGGATACATACACTGAATAAATTAAATCTGTTCATTTAAATAATATCCCACATATCATAATGTTGTTACTTTTCCATTTCATTGAATACAACCGAAATGATAGCCTTGTTATTGAGTGAAGGAAATCTAGAGATATGCAGAAACTTGGTGTTTAAGGTAAACTTCCATACCATAGGCAGAGCCACTGTTTCCAGCAGGCATCCATATCCTCGACAGGGTTGCCTTTTAACTCTCAGATGAGCCTGTATCCTTGATACTTATTTGAATCGTCTTTTCCAAAAATACCATTATCCTGCTTTGGTAGCTAGATTGTGATAATTCCACTCACTAGATTGTAACTTAGGTGAACAAGCCGGCTCGTGATGAGACCCCTTGTCCTTTGACTAGAAAATTTCAAAGACCATTTCCCTGGTGTGGTAGCCATAGTGGGAATGTCACTTAGGTTATTATCCTATGATCATGGTAGGTTGGCTCGTGATGAGACCCCCTATTCTTTTTGAAAAAAAACAAATTATTATATATATATATTAAGTTTTAAATTTTAAGTTTTTCCCGAAAAAGACCATTATCCTGGTTTGGTATCCAGATGTTGATAATGCCACTCACTAGAGTGTAACTTAAGTGAACTTGTCAGCTTGTGATGATACCTCTTGTCCTTTGACAAAAGAAAATGTCAAAGGCCATTTCCCTGGTGTGGTAGCCATAGTGGGAATGTCACTTAGGTTAGTATCCAATGATCGTGGTAGGTTGGCTCGTGATGAGACCCCCTATTCTTTGTGGGAAAAGAAAGAAATTTTATTGATTTTTTTATTTTTTTTTTGGAATTGTATGAAGGGAGGCTCATCTACTCCTTAAGAGTAAGTGATGGTGTAAAGAAGTGTAAGGATGCCAAGTAAAAGTGTGTTGCATAATCCTTATTAATTATAAAGGCAAGATATCATTTAAGTGTATTTGTATGTATAAGGGAAAAGAAACGAATTATGGTGGTTTCAGCTTATGAACAAGGTTTAAGATATTTCGAAGAAAGTGATCCAAAAAAACAATTTGATAAGGTATGGGAGATAGTCTAGAAAATAATGATAGATCGTTAGAAATAATGCTGGTGAAAATTATTTGGTGAAAGTTGTACCCCAAAGGAAAGGATTAGATTTTTATCATAAATGTAGGGAAGGAATGACAAAATGAACAATAGGTGTGCAAAAGGAACAGCGGGTGCGACAAAGGAACAAAAATTGTTCCATTAAAAGGAATAGCAGGGGCGCAAAAGGAACAACAATTGTTCCATTCAAAGGAACAACAGGTGCGTAAAAGGAACACCAATTGTTCTGTTCAAAGGAACAACAGGCATGCAAAAGGAACAACAATTATTTCATTCAAAGGAACAACAGGCACGCAAAAGGAACAACAAGTGCGCAAAAGGAACAACAATTGTTCCGTTGAAGGGAAGAACAGGCATGCAAAAGGAACAACAATTGTTCCGTTCAAAGGAACAGCAGGTGCGCAAAAGGAACAACAATTTTTCTGTTTTTAACCATGTGAATAGGTAATTTTTAGAAACCTAGCAATGTGTTTTGCTTGAATTCAAGGTTGATTCCTCATCAACTAAATTCATTTATAAGTTGGTTTATTTCAAAATTAAGTAATGGATGGTTTGTTAATGTTATGAATTTCATTATAGTTGCCCAATTGTTGTTGTGGAATCGTGACACATTCATTCCTCTGCGAAAGATAGGGTTGGGGTGATGAGATGAAGTAGGAGTTCGGAATAGAAAAGAGTGATAATTGAGTTCATTATAGTTATCCTCCCTAGTTTTGAATTTCTCGAATGACTGTAAATAATAATAATAATAAAGCTAACTAAAATCTACAGAAAACAAAATTATATACAGTATGTATAGTGTCAACAAAATTCAACATTTATGGAGTTGGGGTGGCTGGATTACCTTCCCAGCCAGCCAAAATTTGAACGGTAGGGTCCTTACTTACCTCTTGGTAGAAAGATTCTTTTGAGGGCGACTGATGATAGAGTCATAGCCGGTGTCCATTGACACGAAATGGAGATCCAGACCCATCGATGGTGATTAACGTGACTGTGCCATTATCATGGACTTCATTGATTTCATATGGTCCTAGCCACTGTGTCTGTAATTTTCTGGAAAAATCCTGTAATCTGGAATCATAGAGGAGCACCCAGTCACCTTTTTTAAATGTTTTTTTTTTATATGCTTGTCATGACAGGTCGTTCTTTGTTGCTGAATAACAATCATGCACTCTACAACAGATAGGCATGCATCATCCAATTCATTGAGTTGCTGAAGGCGATGTTTATGTTTTTTTGTAAGATCCAGTCTGATTTCCTGGGCCATCCTTAGAGTCTTGATTTCAAACTCAATTGGGAAGATGGGTTCTTTGCCATAGACTAAATGATAAGGAGAGTAGCCAGTGGTATTACGCCATGTTGTGCGGTAAGCCCATAAGGCATTTGGGAGCTCAGAAGCCCAATTCTATCTGTTTGTTGAGACAATATTTGTCAGGATTGCCTCTAGAACTTTATTGGTGCTTTCCACTTTCCCATTTACTTGTGGATGGTACAGAGAAGTAATTATGTGTTTGATATGATAATTATCCAGGGTGGTGGTGATTCTATGAGTTGTAAATTATGACCCCCCATCAGTAATTACCTCTCTTGGTAGTCCATAGCATATGAATAATTTGAAAATAAATTAGATGACTACTTCTTCTGTTGCATTTGGTAAGGCTTCTACCTCTACCCATTTAGTCATGTAGTCCGTTGCGACTAGAATATAGGCCTTCTGATTTGACTTTGGATTGAAGGGGCCAATGAAGTCTAGTGCGCATATCTCAAATAGTTTCGCAACTACTTGTGATTTCAAAGGCATTTCATCAGCCTGACCTGGTTTTCCCATCCGTTGACAACTATCGCAAGTCTGGACATATTTCTTCATGTCTCTGAATATTGAGGGCCAATAATATCCCATCTGTAGAATTTTGTGTCCAGTCCTATGATCTACAAAATTCCCACCACAAGGCTCATCATGTCCGGCCTTTAGTATGTCGTAGATTTCGTCATCTCGTACACATATGCAGTTCTGGAGATCAACTCCTGTATGGAAGAGATATCCGTTGATCAAGGCGAATCATGTGCTACGCTAGATGATTAGATTTCTTTCCTTTGATGAAAGATGTGTCGGTAATCTTCCCGCTGCCAGGTAATTTTCCACGCCAGCGTACCAAGGTGGCTTTGTAGTAATGAAAAATAGATGCTCATCTGGAAATTGATCTTCGACTATTAAGGAGTCATCTGTTTTGGGTATACAGGATAGGAAGTCTGTGACAAGGTTTTCTCTCTTGGGTCGTTCTTTGATGGTGATATCAAATTCCTATAATAGTAACAACCATCGAGTGACCCATCCATTAGCAATTGGTTTATTAGCCAGATATCTAATAACATAATGATTAGTATACAGAATGATCGGATAGCCTATTATATAATGACAAAATTTATTGATGGCATGTATAACAGCTAAAACCTCTTTCTCTATTACTGTATAATTAAGTTCAGCTGGATTAAGATTCTTGCTAATAAAATAAATGTCGTAGGGTTTCTTGTCCTCCTCTTGTCTGAAGACAGCGCCTATGGCAATATCTTATGCATCGATGGAGATGTGAAATGGTATTTTCCAATTTTCCCCCCTCAACACCGGTGCTATCAAGGTCAACTTCTTGAGTCCTGCAAATGCCATGTCACACTTGTCAGACCACTAAAATTCTACATTACCATTCAAATAATGTAAAGGTACAATGGTTCTTACGAAATTTTCCATAAATCTACGATAGTATCTTGAAGCGCCAAGGAAACTACGTACCTCAGTTTGTGTGTGTGGTGTAGGTAGATTAAGGATTACCTCTATTTGTGTTGGATCTACCCTAATTCCATTTGCAGAGATATAATTCCCTAGTACCACACCTTCTGTCATCAACATGTGACACATTTCATGGCTTAAAAATAACCTAGTCGCAATGCACCGCTCTAGTATTTTCTCCAGGTTATTCAGTGCTTGATTGAAGTCGTTTCCATAAGGAGTGAAATCATCCATATAGAATTCAAGTCCTTCGCTGATCAGATCGCTGAATATTCTCAGAATTTCCCTTTGAAAAGTGGTTGGAGTGTTACAAAGTCCAAAGGGTAATACTCTGTATGAAAAAGTTCCCCAGGGGCATGTGAATGTAGTTTTATCTTGATCTTCTAGGGAAATCTGAATCTGATTGTACCCACTAAAACTGTCTAGGAAATAAAATAATTTCTTTCCTACCAAAGTATCCAGGACCTGGTCAATGAAAGGCAAAGGGAAGTGGTCGTTTTGAGTGGATTTGTTAAGTTCCTTGTAGTCAACATAGATGTGCCATTTCCCATTTTTATTTGGGACGATCACTAATGGGGAAGCCCACCGACTATCTGAGATGGGATATATAAAATCTACATCCAAAAACTTTTGTAATTCTTCTTTAACGATATCCCTGAGGTGAGGATTCAATCTTCTCTGTGGCTATTGGATAGGCCAGGCATCTTTTTCAACATAAATTTGGTGTGTGCAGAGTTGTGGATCAATACCTTTCATATCAGAATATTCCCATGCAAAAGATTCCTGGTATTTGGAGAGGACTTGAATTAGCTTTTGCGGCTATTGTTCATCTAAATTGGCATTGATGTTTAGAGACCTTCCTGGTGCAATCTCGACTGGTTTTCTTTTATGAATGATTGTAGTTGGAATTTGTTTTTCCATTAAATCTTCCAGTAGGTCTCCCTGTGCTTCACAGTCTAGAACAACTTGGAGCATCTAGCAGGTCGGGTTTCTCCTGGTGGTTGTATTATTGATAAACCCACTGATTACGTCATACTCTAGCTGGTTTTTAAGTTTGAGGGCTTCTTCCTACATAAGAGGGGCTCGTAAATCCCTCTTTGGGTATCGCGGTGGTGGAAATTATGGATATACGAAAGTTGGACTTAGTTTAGCAGGAGGATATAAAATGAGGTTATTTGTGATACCCCCCCTAGTGATTGTCATATTACTTGTTTGACATCCTATGTATGCATCTGTTGTTGCAAGCCATAGCCTATCCAGTATCAATGGATGCCCTTCAAGTCCACTTCTTGGGTTGATGCTGAGGAAGTCTGTCGGATATTCCCAAGAGTCGACGGAGATGGCTATATCATGTAATGTGACAACTGGTCGAACTACTGATCAATCTTCCAACTGCTACATTATTGAGGTGGGTTTGAAGGAGTTAAAACCCAGGGTATTGCAGGTTTCCATAGTCAGGATGTTGATGGCTGCTCCCAAATCAACTAGTGTATTGGGAAAAGAACAGCCCTGGATCTGAACTGTCACTATGGGATTCCCCAGATCTGCATATTTAACTGGTTCTTGTCTACCTAAAATTAGATCAGACAAGGCTCCTATCACGCGAACTGTTGATGATGGATTTTTAATTTTTCTGATGGGATTTCTCCCACATAGATCCTTGATCATTTTTGCGTAGATTGGGATGTCCTGAAGATCTTGCAGGAGTGGAATCTTGATATATAAATTCTTGAGTTCCCCTACAATGTCGAAGTTGGGATATACGGTCGATTTTTCTATCATCAATATTTCATGGAACGGAGGGGAGGGCATTACATCCTTATCAGGATCTTGTGATTTGACTTTGTTTCCCCCCTACTCGATTTCTTCTATTATTACCACAGTCGAAGGTGTTATTGTTGGTTGTTTTTCACTCTCCTGCTCTTGAAAAACGTTATTTTCTTCAGGAGAGATTATTCGTTGCACCCTACTGAGCTGGTCTCTCCTTCTCCATTCTCCATAATTTGGACGAGATGAGTCGGTCTGTTATTTGGATTTGGGTGAGGTTGGGCTAGTAGTTGAGGGCACAATTGGTATTGTGTATTTTGGGGCAATTGGAGTGGTGCTTGTAACATAGGCTGAGTTTGAGGGGCCATCCCTATGGGTTGGTTGTTTATCCCCACAGGGCGCTGCCAATTCTAATTCCAATTTGGGTTTTGGGTAGTCATTTTGGGCCACTGTGAAGGGTAGATGTTGTTATTTGATTTTTTCCAGGATGAGGTGGGATATTGTGAGTTAGGCCAAGTGGAAATTGCAGTTGGCGGATTTTTCCAGGCAGGATTTGCAGCGGACTGGTTTTTCCAAGTGGGGTTTGCAGGTGGGTATTGTTGGGGCTACTAGTTCTGATTAGTAAATGGCTGACCCTTCCATGTGCTACCAGGAGATTTCTACTGATTATACTATCTAGAGAAGAAACAAGAAGGGTCATGCAGTGTATTTGGAGGTCGATTCTGCCATTGACGACAGTGAGCCATCAGATATAATGGCTCTGTTTCTTCTTCTTCTTCTCTAAAGATAGCTTTCAATATAGGAAGCGATGGGCATTGTTCCGTGTCATGATACTTGGTGCAGATAACACAAACCTAGACCATGTACAAAGGGAAATCCCTTGGACCATGTTTTCTTCTGCACCTGTGGCAAAATATGGCCAACATTTGTTTTGCTTCTATTTTTTTCTGTTTGGCCTGCAACACATCCAATTGTGTAGTCAGAGTGCTCAAAATGTCTATTTTGAAGGTTTCTAAGAGATTACCAACTTCAGATCGCGTGACACCCCCGCTAGTAATATTGCTATTTCTGGGGATACACATCCCTGATCTGGTCCGTGAACTTCCTCTTGAGCACCTGATGCACAATAGGATGATGTCATCATAAGTTTCTTGATAAATGTCACCCTTCCCCATTAAATTCAATGTTTCTACCCATTCATATTTCATACCTTTAATCAGAGTTTCCTTAAGTACTTCACCTGGTAATGTGCCATAGGGTGATCTTTGTAAATTATATTGAAATCTCTCGACATATTCTTCTAATGATTCATTTTCTTTTGCAGTCATTTGAAATATTTCATCTTTTAAGTCTCTGGTTCTACAATAATCCTAATATTTTGTCACGAAGGCCTGTTTCATATCATCCCATGAGTTTATAGTTCCTCCCCCTAATCCTATGAACCAACGTAGAGATGCTCCTTTCAAAGTGGAGGAGAACAATTTTAATTTTGGGGGTTTAGAGGTGTAATCATACCCTCTACATAGGACATCAAATTCAAATAAGAATGCATCTAGGTATTCTGATATTAATCCATGAAAGGTTGGCAGGTTTTATAGGGGAATTGCCTTCATGGAGGCATTAGCGATTGGATCAACTATCGGATATTCCAAAGTGGAAGTTTTGGGACGTTGTGGATTTGGTTGTGCCATTTGATCGAAAATATGCCAGAAATCTTCATGGATTTCTTGATACGGATATTTTATTTGAATTGATTGGTTATCTGATCCTCTAGGGGATTTGATTGCACTCCCTCTATCTGGGATTTTGGGTATGCCTTCTTCTTTCACAGGAGATTCAGGATTGGGTGGTGGGTCTATCTTAGCTATCCCACTAGTTTCTCCTTCTCCTTCCTCCAGATTACAAGAGTTTCTCTCTTCTAAAGGGTTTAGGGGTGGAAGATCTATGCTCTGAAAACTTTTCTTAGTCCCTTCCATTTTTCTATGAATCTCGGTGTGGGCTGCAGTTGGTGAAACTGCCACATGAGGGATTCGGGTAGATCCTTTTCTAAGTCCAACCGAAGCTTAAGATTCTTCTTTTTGGATGATGTCATCTATGAAAGTGATTCTTCCAGGGAGCACTAAGCCCTGGGCTTTGGTAATTTTTGGTGGGGGTTTTGTTTTTTCAAGATCTTTCTTCTTAGTCATACACACTTCACACAAAAAAAGGAAAATGTTGGGCTCTAAAGACGTCTAAAAACAACCTTAGTTTAACATTAATTTATAAACCCGAGGATTCATATTTTATCTCAAAGAATATCGACAAAGTCTATGCAGATAGCTCGTAGAGGCTAAAATCGTGTAGTGAAAGCAATTTTGAGTTTATCAACAATCATGTTCCTCAAACATTCATTATAGATTCTAGGAATTGAAATATAAAGTTGTGCAATGGAAAGGAACTAATTAATATATTGAATTCATTTTAAGAGAAGTAATTGAATCTAGATAAAGACTTACAGAAATGACTATTATTATGAATCAAATTGATGGAAAGAAAAAGGCGAATTACTCTATCTATGGAAAGAAATAGAGACTGTAATCTAGTTGAAAAGAGACACCAATCGTATTTCTATTGAAAGGAACAACAACTATATTCTAATGGAAAGGAACAACAAATGTAAAATAAGTAAAAGGAACAACAAATGTAAACTAAGTAAAAGGAACAACAAATGTGAACTTATGAGGAACTGTCACGCATAAAATCTCAGTAATAAGAGTTGGAATAAAAATCATCTAATGCTTCAGGGAATATCTATCTCTTTCAATTGACATGAAATCATCAACACACTTATGCATTCATTTAGCTACTGTAAAAGAGAATCGAATCACAAAACAGAAATTGAACTGATACAATTACAGGTTGAACAATAGCTCCTTTAGACTAGGCCCTTGGTCCTTATAAGCACTACTATTTGAAATTATTTATATAGAAATGGTAAAACCACTCGAAGCTTCTATTGATTTCATAGTTGGTACAACATTTTACAAAAATTTCTAACACATAGCAATTCTAAGTTCTGAGTTCTTGGGTGCAATTCCTCTACCTCTTTTCAAGATCTATTTACCCCTTATATATTACAATAATCTGGGTAAATTAAGCTATCCTGAGGATCGAGAGATCCTCAGGATTTCTTTACTATTACAATATAAGCAACTCGATCATCTTCAAAACTGCCTTGTGCCATAAATTCTTCAACCTCCAATAGCTTGCGCATCTTCAAGATTTCCTTTGCTATCTTGGGTTTGACAATATTTAACCAATCTTGTAATAAAACCAGACAATTGCAATCATATTTAGGATCTATGTAATCTAACTTCAACGATAACGCTAAAGAGCATATTATTCATTTTCTATTCTATTTTCTCCTAAATAATCGAAAAGTCAATCAAGATGATATCATGAAATGTGGGAAAAAAGCAAGATATTTATACCTTTTTCATAACCTAACACCTTGGTTATGTGATATATCTTGATGTTGCTAGCTAGATATGTCATTGATCTATTGAAGCACACTACTAGTACATATATTGTTGGATTCTTAGTATTTGTTGTAGTGAATGGAGGATTGAGGCTGATCTATTGGGGTAGAAGGCTGGTACATATTTGAGTTTCATTGATATATCTTATTATGTATTATTAGAAGCATATTTGATGGATATCTTGATGCATGAATTTGGCACAGGATTGGACTACATATTGGGACATGTATTTGGTGAGTTGATGAGGTGATCATGTTGTACATAATTTATGAGTCATAGTTGATGCATGATTGGTAGACTCCTAGTAAATTAGTAGAGGCACCTACTCAGCAGGTTGATTGGCACATGTTTTATGGTGGAATTGGCATACATGCATGGGGATTCATTTTGTTGTGGTGCATGGTTGATGTACTTGCTTGGTACAAGTGGTGCTGCAGGTTTTTTACATATTTGGTACACTCATAAATGGTATATGTTTCATGATAGTACTTGGCTAAAAGTACACAATTGGTATTACTTGATTAGCACATACTTTGGTACATGATGTATTGGTTGATATAGTTGAGACACTTGATTGATTGAGATACATGATTGTGATACTTGGTTCATGATGGAGACATATGACACTTATTTGACATGTTGGTAGATGCACATGGTTCGCATATTGATAGATGCACATGGTTGGCATATTGGTACATGCACATATTTGGCATGTTGGTAGAGGCATATGGTTGATACACTCCATTGATGATATCTTATGGCACATTGTATGGTGTTGATGTACATGGGTGTTGTGCATGGTGGGCACACAATTTGGTGCATGATGTACTTGGTTTATGTTTCATTCATGATTCTCTATTTCATTGTTGACATATCTTTTGTTTCATGGTATGGCACGAGTTTTGATGCATGGACAGGTCCAAGGATCATCATAGAAAGAGTGAGTGTTTTATGATCCAATTGAGTAGTAGCATATTGTTCATATTGCAGAGAAGATAGGGGGAGACATACCCATAGGGTGAGTCATTCTTCTTCCCATGATTCTAGGAGGAAAGAGCCCTATATTTGAAGAAAAATCACAGAGGCATAATTCCAAGGGGAGCGATGGTCATAGGGGGAGTATGAGTGATGTATATTCAACATTACATTAGATTGATATCCCTTGTTGAAAAGGGGAGAGATTATTAAGAGGAATATCATAGGAATTCAAGTAGGGGGAGCAGCCCCAAGGAGAGCTCAAGCAAGGAGAGCAACCCCAAGAGGAGAATGACCCTTTTCCATTGATGCCAAAGGGGGAGAGATAGTCACATTGATGTGATTGATATGCCTATTGATGTAGAGAAATGCCTTTTCTACATGTTTCCATCAATGATTGGTGTTGACATCAATGTTGGTGTTGCCATCACTTCCAAAGGGGGATATTGTTGGATCATGTTGTTATTGATGACAAAGGATTGATGTCAAAGCAACAATGTCTTGTCATAGTATACTGATGTAGTGATTGATGGATCATGTATTGACCGTGATGTCAATGGATTGATGTCAAGAGGAGTCATAGTCGTATGCATAGATGAAGATGGATCAATGAGTTGTCATCGATATATGATGCATAGTTGGATTGATGTAAATATGACTCATTATTGTATTTTCATGGTTGTACAAATAGATGAACTCCAAATTGGTCCACTTATGGTGAAATCCCTCATGGGAATACACTTTGCAGTGAACTCCAAAGTGGTCCCCTTATGGTGAAATCCCTCACGGGAAGATGCTCCATGATTGAGTTATCCTAGAAGTATGGTCAGAGAACCCATGCTTAATTATGGAATAATGAGATGAAGATCAGTGAACTATCCTATATGGATAGTTCTTGTCAAGCCATTTTCAGTGACATGTGGAACGTCACATAACTCCTCACGGTTTGAGAGTTATGGCCTTACGAAGTTGAAGGACCCTCATATATTGGCTTGAAGCCCGAAAAGGTCAAAGAAGTCAAAGTGCTTGTAGAGAAAGATTATTTAAATAATAAAGTGAAGTGACAAAGTAAAAAAGGATTATTTAAATAACAAACTGAATTGACAATATCAAAGAGGATTATTTAAATAATAAAGTGAAGTGACAAAGTCAAAGAGGATTATTTAAACTGAAGTGACAAAGTCAAGGAGGATTATTTAAATAATAAAGTGAAGTGACAAAGTCAAAAAGGATTATTTAAATAATAAAGTGAAGTGACAATATCAAAGAGGATTATTTAAATAATAAAGTGAAGTTAAAAGGTCAAGGAAGATTAATTAAATAATAAAGTGAGAAAGTCAAAGAGGATTATTTAAATATTAAAGTGAAGTGACAAAATTGTTGGCACAGAGGGGAAGACCCAGGGTTCAATTCTCAAGAGAGCACCAAAAAAACCCTAACTACCGACCCTTTCGGCAACACCTGCGAAGTAGATGAAGTCTCACCCGAGGTAGATGTAGGGGTGGTTGCAAGACTCAAGTGTCTAAAACCTTAGCTGGGAAATATATCTGTGATTATACTACTTACAATGCACTTAGCATCAGTCAACCATTAATATCCAACCCTTATTCTACTTCGGAGATAGCACAAAGCATCACAATATTCACTTAGATCTACAGTATCTCAACACTTAGCAACAGTAATACACTAGGTTCTGCAGATCAACACTAAGCACTCACATATGCATCAGATCTAGAAATTATAAATATCTAAGAAGCACAAAGCATAAGTGAATATATCAAAATCACATAGCATAAGAAAATATAAACACAATGAATCAAAGCATAGAGCGTTACACACATATTTGCGTGGTTCACCCCCACCCTGGGGCTACGTCCACCAACTCTTCTTCTTTATTAGTATCTTCAATCATCAGTTACAGTAAAGAGCACAAAAAACCCTTCTTTGCAAAGGACAGAAGATATGCACAGCTCGCTAGATCCTTCTTCCTTACACTTCAACACAAAGCCTCTTGCAACAACTTGCACTTAGCCTTGCAAGCTTCTTAGGATCATGCATAGAGAATTTACAATCTACTTCTGATCGAACAGATCTAACTATTAGAACTAATCCATCTTTCATACATACCATAGATGCGCTTCCCTCTTTCTTCTATCTAGCCTAAGCATCTATTTATACCTTACAAAAGTGGGCCTAAGCGTGGGTAAACCCATGGGCTGACATCCCTTTCCCACTAAATTAACCCAAAAACCCTAATAGGGGCCCAAACGTGGACCAAGATGCTTCGCTTGGTGGTCCTTCTTTGACTAGTTGTCGTAGTTCCAAAATAGGTCAAAATGACCCAAGTTATCCAAAACTTGGTTAAGGGCCAACAGGCCCCCAACACTTACCTGTGACTCATCCCGAGTCACTCTAGTCTGCGCAATTCTACTTCGAAGGACTTAAGCTTGGCTCAAGTTGCTTTGACCTGCTTCTTTGCTATGGCCTCCTGCTGGGTGAATTCCAGGATCACTATGTCATTTACTGATCCTTCCAGGCATTGTTCTGTAGGGATGATGACTTGCTTAAGTTATGCTTCTTGGCTTTCAATCTCAGTAAATAATATGCATTCCTTATCTTGCACCAGTTGGAGTTTTTGAGTTACTTCCATGACCTTGCTCTAGATCATATGTATCTACTGTTGAGATATGCGTTGTTCATGAGATCATTTTATTCTATCCACTGCAGACAAAGCCTTCATCTGTGCCTATAATGTATTTGCATGCTGCTTTTCTTCCTGGAGTTGTGACTCTAGCACCTATAATTCCGGGTGTTATCACTGAAATTTCGTCCACACAGGGCGACAAGAACTCCGCATCATCAACACAACAATGAAGTCATTCATGGCACAGAATGAAGTTTACAGCATTCCAGAAGGGTCAAAAACTATACAAAAATTGAAAGACACTTCACATTAGTAAGGTGCGCGCGTATGCGCGGGATAAGAACGTGTTGTGCGCGCTTAAGAGCCCGACGCGCGACTGTCCACAGAAAAAGCCGCGCATCTGCTAATACGACGCATTAAATGCTTAAGTTGGCCTCCTGATTGCCAATGGACCTTCCACCGAGATGATTTGACATCCAGATCAGAGTCGGTTCTGCAAATTCGGCGAATTAATGGCTTAAGTGAACCCTAAACAGCACCGTGTTTACACTGGAAGCTAGTTACGTGACCGCCTGGAAAATGTTATAAATAGCACTGAAGGCTCGTTGTTTCAGCAGAGAATTCCATGCAAATTTATGCTGTCCAGATTCAAGAGCTCAGTCCTTTTGACAAGCCATCCGTCTGCAGCCTAATTCAGAGTTCTTTCACCGTTTATTTCAGTTCTACTCGTTTTGTAAGGAAATCACAATCTTGAGAGATTCGAAGGACCTTCCGTTGGAGGGAGAGGGAATCCT
>ML795343.1:22864-51943 GCA_009831015.1 Picea engelmannii
GTTAGATTAGATTGTTTTCTGTTTTGTTTTTCTGCTTTTTATTAACACTCTTGCTGCTATAGATGTTCTGCCTTGGTGAACCCTGCAAGGCATGCAGAGCGGTCTCTATTTTGCTCATCTGCTGACAGATTGACCGAGAACACCGGGTTCTTTGTAAGGTTCTTGTATATTTAGGCACTCTAGTTACTAAGTTTCTTACACTCTGAGGCAATAGATTTCAATCGGTCGACTGTGCTCCGAGAAGTTGCTTCTTGCTGGTCTCTTATCTCCTAGGGGGTCTCAAGCATGGCATGAAGTTCTAGATCAGTAATGCATTGCTGCAGCTTCGGTATAACATCTTCAAGCTGGGCCACCTTCTATGGAACTCTCTCTCCGGCTAGTACTTCGATAACAGTCACAGAGTAGAGTGCTCTATCTACTAGTTCCTTTACTTCAAGTTTCTCTATGAGCAATTGTTCCTTGCTTTGTTGTAGCTCTACTTTATCTTTATCCTGTTAATTTTTAATCCATTAATATAGATGTTTTCATTTCATTAGATAACGATAGCATAATCCAAGATCACTGAGAAATACACAATCAAAAGAGACACAACATTTATCCTGGGAAAACCCTCTAGGGGAGGAAAACCCAACAAAACTTCCTTAATATAGATATCCAATACAATGCCAAGATATCTCTATGCTAAAACAAAAAGTCCTCTCCAAGATATGCACCACTCTCTCTCTCCTCTACTAGTAACAGATCAGAACTTATCTCTCAAACTGAGAAAGTGAGTTATATCTAAGTGAGGCACTAGCCTCCTTTATTTATATAAGTCTGGCATGTGTGAAGTGTCTCTTCACTGGAAAGGCTGACTTCTCCAACTGGGTGGGTAAACCCACCTTTATTATATTTCTGGGTCTCTTTATTAACTACTGGGGCCGACTTCTTATTCTGCCTATTATAATTGTCTTTTGACCAATCCGCAAAAGGGGATTTGGTCCTATTACAATAACCAACATGATCAATCCACAATGGGGATTGATCCTATCAATAATATATCAATAATAATAAGAATACTCTTTGCAGTTACAATATTTCAACACTCCCCCTTAACAAGAAGGGTATTCTTTAGAAGCATCATGAGAGAGAGAGAGAACAACATCATCAACATCATCAAATGGGAGGACAACATATTCAATATCATCTTAGCTGGCATATCTATAAATCATCAGAAGTTTTCTTCATCAGCAACATCATCATTCTCAAAGGAATGCCATCATCATCTACCTCAATATGTATTAGTATAAAAACTGATACATCATCATCATCACAGCACAAGCCTGGATCATCACAATACAAGACTAACTTTACGTCACAACTGTCAAGTTGGAAGATCAGTGCTTGTCTCATCTCATCGTCTTTCTTTACATCACAACACTCAAGCTGGAAGCAAGATACTCATCCTGCTTTACGTCACAACCATCAGGTTGGAAGCAGGATACTAGACTGGCTTTACTTCACAACTATCTAGCTGGAAGCTCAGTACTAGTCTCATCATATCATCTTGCTTTACGTATGACCGCTTGGTCAGAAGCAAGGATCATCTCTTCTTGCTTTTCATCTAACAAATTGGTCAGAAGAAAGGAACATCTCTTCTTGCTTTATGTCTAACAACTCGGTCAGAAGAAAGGAACATCTCTTCTTGCTTTACGTCTGACAACTCAGTCAGAAGCAAGGAACATCTCTTCTTTCTTTACGTTTGACAAATATTTCAGAAGAAAGGTACACATCTCATCTTTCTTTACATCTGACAACTTGGTTAGAAGCAAGGAAGATCTTTCTTTACATCTGAAAACTAGGCTAGAAGCAAGGAACACATCACATCTTGCTTTACATATGATAGCTGGGTCAGAAGCAAGGAACACATCACATCTTGCGTTACGTCTGATATCTAGGTCAAAAGAAAGGAACACATCACATATTGCTTTATGTCTGACAGCTAGGTCAAAAGCAAGGAACACATCACATATTGCTTTATGTCTGATAGCTAGGTCAGAAGCAAGGAACATCACATCTACTCCCCCTTTCGAATAAGTTCCTTTCAGACTAAGCCAAGCTTATCTCGGAAGTACTCAAACTTTACACGAGATAGAGGCTTGGTCAACACGTCAACAACTTGTTCATCCGTGCTAATGTATTGGAGCTTCAAGGCTCCTCTCTGTACCATGTCACGGATGTAATGATAGTGGATCTCTATGTGCTTTGACTTGCCATGGAATACATGATTCTCTGTCATCTTTATGCATCTCTGGTTGTCACATAGAACCACGATTTCTCTCATCTCCAAGTCAAATAGGTCGGTCAGCAACTTTCAAAGCCATATATCTTTGCAGCTAGTAGAACATGTAGCAATGTATTTCACTTCCGTTGTGCTGAGAGAAATACTAGATTGCTTCCTACTCTACCACAAGATCATAGCTGATCCCAAACTGAAATAACATCCTGAAGTGCTTTTCCTGTCAGAAACACTTCCTGCCCAATCTGCATCAGTATATCCACTCAATGTGAAATCATGATCTCCATCATAGCTAAGACCATAATCTATTGTACCTTTAAGGTACCTCATCACATGTTTTGCAGCCACTAGGTGAACACGTCTGGGTTCTACTAGAAACTGACTCAAGGTGCTCACGACAAAACAAATGTCTGGTCTGGTGTTCATCAAGTACATCAGCGATCCAATAATCTGTCTATACAGTGTGGCATCAATCAAATATGACAAAGTATAGACCAACAACTTCAGCGTCGCTTCCATGGGTGCATTCATGGGTTTGCATTCCAGCATGTCAAATCTCTTTAAGATTTCGACTGTGTACTTCCCTTGGTTAAGGAAGATCCTCTCAGGACTCTGCCATACCTCAAGACCTAAGAAATAATGCATTAGTCCAAGGTATTTCATTTTATATTCCGAGGCAAGTCTCCTTTTACATTCAACGATGAGCTTTTCTTCTCCAGTTAAGAATAAGTCATCCACATATAGCAGTAAGATTATTGGTTCATTATTCATAATTTTGAAGTACAAATTTGAGTTTGCTTTACTCTTGGTAAAGCCTAAGCTCGTCAAGAAACTGTCTATATAGCCATACCAAGCTCTAGGAGCTTGCTTCAATCCATATAAGTCTTTCTTCAATCTGCAGACATGAGACTTCCTGTCTTCAACGTCAAATCCTTGAGGTTGCTCTATATACACTTCCTGTTCGATGACACCATTAGGAAAGCTATCTTCACGTCCATATGGTGTAGCTTCCACTTCATCTTATCTACAAGAGCTATGATGGTCCTAATCGAAGTGTATCTGGCCACAGGATCAAATGTCTCTTCATAGTCAGTGCCTTCCTTCTGGGAAAATCCATGAGCGACAAATATTGCTTTATATTTCTCAATACTTCCATCAATAGCATGTTTTATTTTGAAGAGCCATCTGGAGGATACCACATCTTTATTCTTCAGTCTGGGAACTATTTCCCATACTTTGTTCTTCATTATGGATTGGTATTCCTCTGTCATGGTGTCTGCCCATTCTTTCCTTTGAATGGCTTCTTCAAAATAGGTAGGCTCCTCTTCTAGGAGGTCACACATCAAAGCCATATAACTGGAGAATGGCTTTGGTCTTTTCACCCGTCTCGTGGTTCCTTGGGTAACACCATACTTCTCTCCATCTTGAATAATCTCTCTAGCCTAGGCTAGCTTTCTTTTATGGAGGATCGTCATCTAAGGAGGCTCTTTCACTTCTACTATATCATGGTCTTATAGAAGTTCCTCATCAGGGGAAGTTATGACTTCCCTCTCTAGTTCTGCAGCTCTGGGAACCTCCCTCATTGCAGTATGGGGGATTACGGGTTCCTCTTCATATACCTCTTCAAGATGGCATATTTTAGATTTCTTGAGTACTGCATATTCATCAAAGGTCACATCCTTGCTAATCTCAATGTGATGTTGACCTAGTATATAGATCCTGAAGGCCTTGGAGACCTCACAGTATCCCACAAATATTCCCTTCTTTCCTGAAGGGTCCATCTTGTTTCTCTTTTCTTTAGGTATATGAATAAACACTGGACAGACAAATATTTTGAGATGGATTACCTCTGGATTCTTTCCGTTGAACATCTCTTCCGGTGTCTTAAACCCAAGTGCACTATGGGATAATCAGTTCTGCACATAAACAACGACCATCGTTGCTTCTACCCATAAGCACATAGGAAGATCTTGATCATGGATCATAGTCTTCACAACTTCTAGTATGGTTCTGTTCTTCCGTTCAGCTACATCATTTTGTTGTGGATTATAGAGAGTAGTGAGTTCCCTCTTGATTCCAACATATTTGCAGAAGTTCAAAAACTCTTTTGAGGTATATTCTCCTCCATTATCTTACCTGAGTATCTTGATCTTTCTTTCAGAAAGGTTCTCTATCAAGGCTTTGAATTCCTTGAACTTACTGAACACTTCATCTTTAGTCTTCAAAAAATATATCCAGGTTTTACGAGAGTAATCATCAATGAATGATACATAATATACATACCTGCTAATGGAGGATGATGGCATTGGGCCACACACATCTGAATGGATGAATTCTAGGACTCCTTCTGTCTTGCTGTCTCACTTCAGAAAAGGGTTCTTGATATTCTTCCCTTGTGCACATCCATTGCATACGCCTTTATGGTCATCTTTGAGTTCTGGTAAACCTGTGACCGCTTTGCATATGTATGGTAGCACCTTGTAATTGATGTGGGCTAATATTCTATGCCAAATTTCACATGATTTTTCAATGGCATGGGTCATAGCAGCCTCTGAGTGACCCTTTAATTTATACAAGCCATTTTCTTCATTGCTAATGACGATTTCTTCATTTAAAGTTTCTCCCTTAGCCCACATAAGAACTTCTCCATCTATAAAGGCAACTATGGAGCCTTTCTTCTCTAAAGATGAAATGGAGAGTATGTTCTTCTTCAAGCCTGGTACATATAGTACATCCTTCATTTTTAGTGAATTCCCTTAATTCAGTTTATGGTTTGATTCTATTACACCCTTGATGGGATACTGATAATCATCACCAAGTGTCACTTTTTGATAAAACTTCTTCTTTGAGATATAAGAGAGAATATTTATTTGTCCCGTCATGTGCTTGGATGAACCACTATCAATGAGCCAAGAGTACTCTCCAGGTGTTACAGATCCTGAAAGGGCTGAGATCAACACATGGTCTTTGATCTCCTCTCTCATCATCTTTGTGGGTGGCTCTTCGTCTTTGACTACATGGGCATGGATCCTCTTTTGTTTTCTCTTGTATTCTTCTCGTCTGGATGGAAAAAATTTTGCAATGTGTCCCATCTTGTCACAATGATAGAATTGTACAAATGAGTAGTCTCTTTCATTTCGTTGTCCTTTCTTCTGAAATCTCCTTCGATGAGATTCTTTATGATTGAATTTATTTGATTTTTGAGGCTCTTTATGAGTCTCCTTTTGGAAGTAGGGTTTCTTCCTTCCTCATTTGGTGTGAGTAGCTAGGGCTTGATCATCATCCCTTGCTAGTAACACTTCATGATTTGTTACTATTGTTTCTTCTTGGATGCATTCTTCCCATAGGCTGTCGAACTTCAGTTTTTCCTTTCTGGAACATATCGTCTGGATGAAAGAATCCCAAGGTCTAGTGAGACCATTTAGGGCCATAATTATAATTTCATCTTCATCTATGGTATCTCCAATAGCTTCTAGATGTTCCTTGAATTCTGAGATTCTGGAGAAGTATTCCTGAATCATTTCTCCTTTCTGCATCCTTGTATTCTTCAGTTGAGTTCTAAGATTCATCTTCCAGTTTATGTTCTTTCCTTCATATAGTCTAGTCAAGGAATAAAAAATTTCTTTTGGGGTCTTCTTAGATGACACATAAGAGATCAGATGGTACTTGATTGAATCTGCAATAATTCTTTTGGCCCTTATTGTGTCCTTTTGATGCTTTGCCTTTTCTGGAGCATCTTCGGGTTCTGGTAATTCTTCTTTGACGAATCTTGCTAGGTCATTCTCTTCAAGAATGAGGCCAATCCTATACTTCGAGGCATGGAAGTTTTCCACTCCTTCTAACCTGTCAACAAGCTTAATGCTTGCAGACATCTTTACCTGGAGCTAGGAAAATGACTGAAAAATGAAAGTGCTCAAAATAAAAAACTAAACTTACCAGGAGATGCGCTTGGCTAAGGTGATCTGCCTAGTGTGTTTGGATCTGAGAAAATCCAAATTTTTCCCCTTCAAACCTGATCTGTATATTTCTGGACTGGTGCTTCTGGTACCTCTGGTACTCTGGTACTTTTGGTACTTCTGGTACTGGTTTTCTGGTACTTCTGGTACTTCTGGTACTTTGTGAAACTAGGGTTTCACTTTTCGGGAGATCCATCCATTGAAAAGGTGCGCTGATGATGCCAAATTGATCCTTAGGGGAGGGCACAACTTTCTATATAGTTTTGGGGCTGAAGAGATTCACTTTTGAAAAACCCTAATTTGCAGGTACTACAACAGTGATGTTTTTCTCTTACGAAATATGCTTCCTTCAGCTTGGCTCTGATACCATGTTAATGTTTAATCCATTATTATAGATGTTTTCATTTCATTAGATAACAATAGCATAATCCAAGATCACTGAGAAATACACA
Organism: Picea engelmannii; assembly: GCA_009831015.1. NCBI lineage: Eukaryota > Viridiplantae > Streptophyta > Pinopsida > Pinales > Pinaceae > Picea > Picea engelmannii. The sequence goes on from ML795343.1 coordinate 29,551, forward strand.
ATCACAAGAGACACAACATTTATCCTGGGAAAACCCTCTAGGGGAAGAAAACCCAGCAAAACTTCCTTAATATAGATAGCCATTACAATGCCAAGAGATATCTATGCTAAAACAAAAAGTCCTCTCCAAGATATGCACCACTCTCTCTCTCCTTTGTCGGTAACAGATCAAAACTTATCTCTCAAACTGAGCAAGTGAGTTATATCTAAGTGAGGCGCTAGCCTCCTTTATTTATACAAGTATGGCACATGTGAAGTGTCTCTTCACTGGCAGGGATGACTTCTCCAACTGGGTGGGTAAACCCACCTTTATTATATTTCTGGGTCTCTTTATTAACTACTGGGGCTAACTTCTTATTCTGCCTATTATAATTTTCTTTTGACCAATCCACAAAAGGGGATTTGGTCCTATTACAATAACCGACATGATCAATCCACAATGGGGATTGATCTTATGAATAATATATCAATAATAATAAGAATACTCTTTCCAGTTACAATATTTCAACATATCCCGGTGTACTTGAAGAGTAATTTTTTCTCTTTCGGCAACACTACGCTGCTCGACAAGTACTCCTTGTACCTGTGTCAGAGCCTGGGTGGTTCCTGCTATGTCTTCTTGAGCTTGTCGAAGGTGAGTTTCGACCATGTCAGCAATCTAGTGAAGTCGGGCTGGTTCGTCTCCTGGTTCTACTGTCCCTTCTGTCAAAGGCACGGTGCGTACCATGCGGCTGAACTGGAGTGCCTGCTAAACTCCTTGGAGTTCGATCTCTATACAGTTATACATCTTCTCTTTCTTCGCCTCTTGCTTCTCTACTATCTCCTTTGAAGCATCATTCACTACTGCAATGATTAAATCAAAGTCATCCAATGTGAGGGCAGTTTGTATCTTGGTTACAGGGGTCCTAGGCTTCTTTCAGGAGGATGCTTTCAGAGGTGAGACCTTCCTTTTCTTTGAAAAGTCTTCTTCATCCCTAGGTAGTGGTACTTCGCCTTTCTGTTGTTCAATTTTTGTTCCTTCTATCTCTTTTCCATCACTTCCTTCGTTTGGTTTGATAGAGGTAGTCCTTATAGATGCACTGTCTACTTCGTGAACCTCCTCATGCTTCTTCGTTTTGCTTGGTCTCGATGTGTCTAGTATAGTCTCTGGGCTATCAACATTGGATAGCTCTGTGGGGTTTTTTGGAATGAGAAGGTCCACTGACCAATCCTTGGTGATCTCTTTGAGTTCTTCTTCAGTCAACTTGTAATAAGACTGCAACTATTGCTTATGTTCATCATCTCATGCTATTATATACATGAAGTGGCGATCCGCACAGAACTTCATTAAGGGTCTGAATATGTGGAGTGTATTTGGGGTAATGCGAGGTGCAGCCTAGATGGTGGTCTTCAGTTGGTTGTAGTATACGTGGAAGAGAACATTCGACTGCCATTGCTTGTTCATATCGGTCGAGTACCACGGGGTACTAAACCTCGCAGCCAAAGGTTCAAATGGATCAGTCTCTGGGAAAGTGACACCCTCTGGCATCTCCCATGCTATGAAGGAAATCACTATGATAAGCCAACTGAAATGGAACTCATACCCTTGGTCTTTCACTTCCCTGCAATCCAATTCAAGATGATTTACCAAGTACTTCACCTAATTTTTCTGCAGACCCTCGGTGCACTTCCCTGCGAGGTCAATGATGAATCCATTTACTTGGGTGGGTCGGTTCTTGCAGAGTAGATTGACTATGATCAACTGATAGGCAAGGTGCACTACGCCACTATGAACAGAGGCTACCTTGTAGCCTCGCGTGCCTTTCTCGACATCGCCATAGGTCACTTTGATCTTCGTTGCTAGTGCTCTGTTGGTGGTCTTTCCAGGATATAATTCATGTGGATCAGGTCCTTGCATGCTAAGTCTTGTGATCTGATTAATCAAGGTGGGATCCACCGTGACATGGAAGTTCAGCCACAAGTAGCCTCTGTTATAGAAGGACAGAAGTAGCTTTACACACACATTCACCTCCTGGTGTCTGCTAAAGTGTGGGATCTTCATGACATCCAACAATGTTGATTGCGCGAGGTTCTGGGTCCAAGACTGCAAGATGATATTCGAGTTCTTTCCCTTCATCTTCATTAGATACTTGTGTGGAGTGAGCATATTGTAGAATTTCCTGTCGTCGAGGTTGAAGTTGCTAAACTTCAACACTGCGAGCTTGTCTTGGTCGGCATGAACTATGTGCACCCCTTTTGGTAGGTACACAGTAACCATAGCATACTTGAATTATCGAGGCACACTTTCACGGTTGATTTCACCACATAGAGGGGGTAGGTAAGAAGGAAAAATGCTCAGAATTAGTTTAGCGTTCGCCAAATCGTCTCTATGTTTAGTACGCTTCTCGTCGACCCGTCGAGACGATCCTGCTCAGGCTGTGGACAGAGAATATGCTACTCCTCTTGACAATGATTCTTGGACTCCAGTGGGCATTCCTCTTTCTGACATGACTCTCTCAGTCATTAAATCGATGAGGACTTATGTGACAGATTCTTCGACTGTGATGAGTTCGTTAGACATACACGCAAGGAATAAATAATCAAGGTCACAATGATATTAGGCACTGCACGAGAATGAATAACAAGGACGTGATGATCACTATAGACACTTGCTAGTCTGGGAGCTTCAATTTCTTAGATGGAAAAAGTGTTCTTTGGGTATGGCGCGATGATATAAATAAATAATCTCAGCAATTGTCAGCCTTCAACGGGTATGGGGCCTCTGTTAACTTTGTTCTATCCATTTTGGCGCTGTCCAACAGTCTGGTGGTGATCCTTTAATGCTTTTATGTCCTTTTGAGGTGGAAGTCGAACGAATATACTGGTCCAATGGATATATTTCTTCGCCATGGTGAAGTGACCCATGTCATTATTCTGATATCTCGGCGAAGCTCAAATTCTGTGAAGTTTATTTCTGCGAGGTTCCATCTGGAATCTCCTGCAATTTTGCCCTCTTCTTATATAACTTTCTAGTTTTCTTTCCAGTGAGCTTCGTCTCAGTAGTTCTTTTCCCATTCTAATTCCTATTTTCCTTCGATATAGTCACTTCACACTGCTGAGGTTCTTTCTTAGGGTTCAGGTATAAAATCTCTTCTTTATTTGAGATAGAAACTTAAGTCTCCTATGAGTCCTCTGGCGTTTTGATAACTTCGACGTCCGGGTTCCTAGTGTGATATGGATTCAATATGTTCTCCTATTCTTCCATCAACTGCGCAATCCTTCTGGTCATGAAGTCTTTTAACTCTTGTCTCTGTTGTTCTAAAAAAAATTCGTCTTCCTTCTTTCTAGCTTGATCTATTTCAATCCAAGGATTTCCAAGTAACATAGTAAATGGGACACTATCCTCAATGAATTTGATAATCTCAAAATCTTCCTCTATCGAAGTTCCATTGGGATTCATAGATATCTAAGTGAGCCTTCCACATAGGTTTACCAGTTTTCCTCTGAATAACCCTATTCCTCCTAGAGATGGAGTCATAGCAAGCCTCCCTATAGCTTCCCAAGTTTTTTCTTTTATAACATTCACCTGTGTTTCCTCATCCAAAAGACAATGAATGTTGAAGTCTCATATTCTTACCTCGATGCATTCTTTTTCTTTAAATATATCTGCTAATCTAACATGTCGATGGTCATTCAAGGTGTCTTTCATCTGTAGTAACAACTTCTGTGATTCTTTCTGGGGTTCTGCTATTTCTGGATCTGCTTTAGGGTTTTCTTCATGCAGACTCAGTTTTTCAATCTTAGCAATCATTCTAGGGCAATCCAATACTTTGTGATCTAGGTCTTTGCAACAAAGACAACTAGGTTTTCCACCAGGGCATTCCTTAGCTAGATGTCTCGGTCTTCTGCAACTATAGCATAGGGTCAATGCTATCCTCTCTTTCTTTTAAATGATCCCCATCCTCTTCTGTACTGCGCACTAGGATCATGGTAGTTAGCCTGCAAAAAATTCTTTCTAGGATCCTACATCCATTTGTTAGTCAAAACATTCTTTCTATGCATAGGTATAACATATCTATCACTATTCTTATTAGATCTATTCATATCAAATATTCCTTCATCTAACAATGCCCTACTTTTCAGCTAGGACAAAATCTACCAAGAATACCTAGATCCATTCTTTTGGAAACAAAAATTTCTACTAGTCTTATTTTTACAGAGCACAAAGCTTTCAGATATAAAACTTTCTTACCATTGTCAGAGCCCCGAACTTACAGATATTACCTCTTTTTTGTAGATTTTCCCTCTTTCTTTTAGGATCCCCCACTTTTGATTTTCTTAGGGCACAAAGCGTTATGATCTAACTTCTTTTCTTCAAATCTATCCTTTCTTCTTTCTTTAGCACAGAGCTTTTTAGATCAAGTGGAATATTGTGCACTAGGGTACATATCCATGCACAGAGCTTCCACGATTTCTAGATCAAATCTTTGCATGAATATTTCCTTTCTCAAGTCCCAACAATCAAAGTTTCAGATACCGATACTGCGCACTTCAACAGTAGATCTATGCACAGAGCTTCTCTTTTCCTTACTTCAGTTCCCAGCAATCACAGTTTCAGGTCTCAGCAATGGAACCATTTGTTGGCACAGAGGGGTAGACTGAGGGTTTAACGCTCAAGAGAGAACCAACAAAACCATAACTATCGGTCCTTTTGGCAACACCTGTGAAGTATTTGATGTCTCACCCGAGGTAGAGGTAGGGGTGGTTGCAAGACTCAGGTGTCTGCAACCTTATATGGGACATAGATCTATGATTATACTACTTACAATGCACTTAGCATTAGTCAACCATTAATATCCAACCCTTATTCTACTTCGCAGATAGCACAGAGCATCACAATATTCACTTAGATCTACAGTATCCTAGCACTTAGCAACAATAATACACTAGGTCTTGCAGATCAACACTAAGCACTCACATATGCATCAGATATAGCAGTTATATATATCGAAGAAGCACAAAGCATAAGTGAATATATAAAAAACATATAGCATAAGAAAATATAAACACAATGAATCAAAGCACAAAGCGTTACACACAAATTTACGTGGTTCATCCCCACCCTGAGGATACGTCCACCAACTATTCTTCTTTATTAGTATCTTCAATCATCAGTTACAACACAAAGCACCAAAAACCCTTCTTTGCAAAGGACAAAAGATCTATGCATCTCGCTAGATCCTTATTCCTTACACTTCAGCACAAAGCCTCTTGCAACAACTTGCACTTAGCCTTACGAGCTTCTTAGGATCATGCACAAAGAATTTATAATCTACTTCTGATTACACAGATCTAACTATTAGCACTCCCTCTTTCTTCTATCTATCCTAAGAATCTATTTATACATTACAAAAGTGGGCCTAAGAATGGGTAAACCCATAGGCCGACATCCCTTTCCCATTACATTAACCCAAAAACCCTAATAGGGGCCCAAAAGTGGACCGAGACGCTTCGCTTGGTGGTCCTTCTTTGACTAGCTATCGCAGTTCCAAAATAGGTCAAAATAACCCAAGTTATCCAAAACATGGTCAAGGGCTGACAAAAATCAAAGAGGATTATTTAAATAATAAAGTGAAGTGACAAAGTCAAGGGGGTTATTTAAATAATAAAGTAAATGGAGAACTTTCTATTTATGGAAAATGGTTAACCCTAAAAAGTGGAAAATAGGTTAAGTGACCTAGAAGTGGGCTAAGTGACCTAGAAGATGCTTCTAAGAAAGATACTTGGAGAGTATAAATAAGAGGCAAGGGTCTCTTGTGAAAACAATCTCTCTTCAACATGTATTGTAGATCTATTCTGAGAGAGAAGAGATCTGGAGGATCTCATGAACGCATCAAAGTTTTGGCAGGTCTGAGATCACGATGAAAAAAGTCTTGGAAGTTCAGAAACCCTAGTTTCTGAGGTATACGTGGGTTGTAGTGAGCCAGGGCGTGTACATACGCAAGTTGAATGAAGACATGGCACGTAAAGTGGATGAAGGCATGAATACTTGTGGTTGAGTTGATGATAGTCTCTTGGAGACTGAAATAGGTTCCATATATGCATTCTATGGGCTCAGATCTGCTATAGAAACTCTGGTATGGTTACATTGTTGTCTTGATGGATACTCTTGCTTGTTGTGTAGTGAATGATTAAGGCATTATTGGTATGGCTGTTGTGATGTGGTTTGTGTTGGTTGATGGAGTGAGAAACACTCTTATGATTTTGTACTGATATGATTACTATAGTATACTGGTTGCTTATACATGATAAGTAGCATTTATATTGTATGGTTGAGAAGCATGAGTTAGTTTTTGGAGAGCTTGGATGTGTTGTGACTAGCTATGGGTCAGATGGGATAGTGAAATACATAAGAGAATGTGATTGAAGGATGCAAAGGATCCGAGTTCAACTTGAAGAGAAAAACCCTAAGAGCTCAAAAGTGATACGCAAGTTGTAGTACAGACTAGCTGCGTACATACGCAAGCTGTACTATTGGTAGGTCACATACATACGCGTGTTGCACTACTGATAGGTCACGTACCTATTGAAAGATTTATATATGTTGAGGATTGTTACCTCATCTTAGTTGGTGTTGAGTGTGTAATATTAGTCTTTCTTTATAGATCTGGTGCTCTTATAGAGCTGTACTCTATTCAGTTGTTGCTGAAAAACCCAAGGATTGTAGTCTGTAATAAAAAGAAAATTGTACATACATTTTGTGTTCCTTGTGTTCCTTGTGATGATGACTTGTTAATGATACATGTTTTCTTTATATGTTTCTGATGTATATTTACATTTGACTAGTTATGAATGACAATAATAAGTAATGAGTAAATGGTGATTTCTAAATAAGAAGTTTGTCAAGGGGAATTTTTGGGAAAACGAGCCCTACACTGTTCACCCCCCCCCCTCTCAGCATAGTCGGTGTGTCCAACAAGAAATTACCCACATAGGGTAAGATTGAGAAGATAGCACAAGAGATGGAGGTGTACAAAGTCCACATTGCAGAGTTGATGGATATCCTAGTACCTATTACACCACCAAAAGTAAGAACACAAAGGGAGAAGGAGGATACAAGTCATATGGATAACATTGCACTGATAATCCAAGAAATGACATAGTAGTATAATAGAGGCGCACAGTTATGGAAAAATATCCAAGAGGATGAAAAAATACAAGAGTTAGAACAGAAATAAGAAGCTACAAACACTTTGTTGCAAGAACTTAATAATAAGAAGAAAGTGTTTAAAATCCCGAACATGTTCAAAAGTGCATAAGAAATGAAGAATTTGTAGACAGTGCTGAAGACTATACAAGAAGAAAAGCAGTCAAGGAAGGCGTAGTTGGAACCACTACAGGAAGGCACAAAAAAAATGATCACAACGATTGACACAGCTAAAGTTCATATTGAACAGGTTGGCCTGGAAAGTGAAGAACTATTGAAGGAGAAGATTACTATGCAAACAATGGAGACTGTAGCAGAGAAGAGAGTGCAAGTAAAAATATTGAGTTGAAGAAATGTCAACCAGGTTCCAAGAACTAGAGAAGTGATCCAGATTTTATCAGTAGAATGAAATGACTACATATTATTAACAGGTGCTTAATACAAAATAACAAAGATACAATAAAAATGGTTTTCTATTCAATAAGGAAATAAGCTAAAACTGTAAAATGCAGCAGAAAACAAGCTTTCTGGAATGGTGGTTGCTTATCTCTGAGAAGAGATGTGACAGTTGCGCTCATTTGCAATAAAATGATTACAATGAGACTCTGAAGGCCTTTTAACAATAAAAAGGAATGCCAAAAACCCTATACATCCAAAATCCTAACCCTAGGAGATGAAGAGCCAAAAGTTACGTGGGCCCTGTTTGGGTAAGTTAGTACATCAACTTCCTGAGGTCGTAACTTTTGCATACGATCTTCGTTTTAGGCACATGATAGCCCGTTGGAAAGGTATCGTCAAGGAGATTCATTTTGGGGGAAACAATATAGGAACTACCATGTTTCTCCCTGTTTTCCCAAAAAACGTCGTTTAGGGCCTCAAAACGGCTCCGGAAGTTTCAGGACCCGAAAAACTGGTAAAAATAGTAAATTACCAAAATTGCCAGAAAAATATTTTGAGCCAGTTGGAAAAGGTGGGTGGCCACCGATATCCACCTAGATCAATCCTCCCTCCTTAGGAAACAATTGTCTCCATTGCGTTGAGTTCCACCATCAGATGACATAATTTGTTCTGAATTTGGCCCTGAGTGAGCCACTTGCCTTGGTGCAGGAGCTGCCCTGCTTTGACAACTCGATAAAGTTGGATCCTTTGTTGTCGAGTGCCATTGATCTATGTGTCCACAATATGATCACTGGATGCTTGTTTTATGTAATCAGGGTTGAGCTATGTTGGTGTTAGCTGTTTTACTACTTCTGAGGTGTCCAATAATGGTGGGAAATAAGGGAGAAGGAGATCCACATTGAACATTGGGTGTAGGCCAAGGAAAGGAGGAATGTTGAGCTCAAAATAATTATCCCCCATGACCTTAGTGATGGTGTACAACCCATAACAAAGTGGGCGAAGCTTCCGATGGGGTCCTATAAGGCGTTCTTTCTGCAAGTGCAACCAAACTTTTTCGACTACCTAAAACTTATGTGGCACCCAATGTTGATCATGGCATTGCTTGTACTTTTCATTGGACTTCTGTAGGATATATTGAATGTGCTGGTAGATATGTTGGATCCTCTCAATGAATTGGGTGGCTTTTTTAGCTTTAGTTAGAACACGAGATGAGTCATTCGAGGTGACCGCAAGGGGAAGTGAAACATCTATGGGACCCAATGGTTGGAATGCCAACCCCACCTGAAAGGGGTTGTGGTCGGTTGAGATATGTAGGGCTTGGTTGTATATATGTTGGACATAGGTAAGTCTCTCATCCCATGTGTGAGTGTGATTGGAATTATACATGCGAAGGATATGCAAAATCATTCAATTTATGACCTCGGTTTGGCCATCTGTTTGGGGGTGGAAGGTCATGGATTTGGTGAGCTTGGTGTCTAGCAGTGACCAGAGGCACGACCAGAATGTGCTGAGAAATCGACTATCCTGATCTAAGACAATGGTTTGTGGGATTCCAAAATGTACTCAAAGTCGTTCAAAGAAGAGCTTGGCAGTGGCCTCTGCTGTGATCCTCTTCTTACAGGAAACCATAATCGCCATCTTAGAAAATCGATCAACAACCAAAAAAACACAGTCATTTCCCCGCTTGGTGGATGGGAGGATTGACATGTAGTCCATTGAGATGGATTCCTATAGGAAGAGGGGTGTACAGGCCCTGTTTCTTAGTGGTCATTTTTTCAATAGTGCAGGCAGTGCATGACCTGATATACTTGTTGACCTCATGTCAAAGTTTTGGCCAGTAGAAATGTTTTTGTAGCATCACGACTTCCTTTTCAAGGCCAAAGTGTCCTTCCACCTGACTATAGTGGGATTCCCATATCAGCTTGGGTCGCTCACTTGATGGAACATAGATATGGCCTAGACGACACAACAACCCATCCTGAAGATGGAAATTATTGACAACTGCATTTGCACCCAACATTTGGTAGGTGGTGGTGAAATATGGGTCTATCTCATAGAGTTGGGGCCATCTAGAGGTCTCATGGCCGCAAGAGTCTAGCACTGTGGTGAGTTCCGCGAATGGTGGTCTGTTGAGGCAATCAACGACATGGTTGGTGCTTCCTATTTTATACTTGATGTTGAGGTGGAATTGTTGCAAGTATGTGGACCACTTTTGATGGAAGTCATTCTGCAATTTTCCTTGTGTCTGCATGAATTGCAGTGGCTTATGATCAATGTGTATGACTGTCTCCTTCCCAATAGTGTAATGTCTCCACTGGCGACATGCTTTCACAATGGAGTGCATTTATTTGTCATAAGTAGGGTACTTACGGAAAACATCTGATAGTGTCTCACTATGATAGGCCACGGGGTGGCCGTGTTGAGTGAGAATGACACCCACAACATAATCTGAAGCATATGTCTCGATCTCAAAGGGATGTTGCAAGTATGGTAGTGAAAGTACTGGGGATAAGCACAAGTTATGCTTCAAATCATCGAATGCTTGTTGTTAGGACCAGCCCCATGCAATTTTTTCCTTACCACCACCCCCTGGTTATTTGGCTGAGGGCCCATGCAATATGGGATAATCCCAACATGAACCTGCGGTAGAAATTGGAAACACCCAAGAAGCTTTGAAGCTCAGTGAGTGTGTTTGGGGATGGCTAGTCATGGATGACTTGGATCTTGGCTAGATCCACATGTACGCCATGCTGATCAACTATGTATCCCAGGTAATGGACCCTGTCCATGCCGAAGGAGAATTTTTCCAAGTTGGCATATATCTTGTGTTGTCGCAGGGTGTGCATAGCCTACTAAATATGTTGCAAGTGTTCAGCCCAAGTCTTGCTGTAAATGAGAATGTCATCCAGATACACCATTACAAAAGTATTGGTGAATGGTCATAGGATATTGTCCATCATCCTCATGATAGTGGTTGGAGAATTCTTCAAACCAGAGGGAATGACCAACCATTCAAAAAGGCCTTCCTTTGACTTGAAGGTGGTCTTTAGAGCACCGTGATAATTGAGCACCAGATGTCACTCTGAATCTTTGATACGTAGCTTGGTGCGCAAGGTATGGAATATATTTGTGAAATTTGGCACTGGTTGGTCCATTTGGTATACAAGTCGTCATAACTTATGATAGGGTAGTATTGTTCCTTAATAACATCCCTGAAGGATTCCCAGGTGTCCATGATTGTACATAATGAGGGTTCCTCGGTTTCCTTTTGCTCACAGAAATTTTCAAACCAATCTTTGTCATGGAGAACGACTTTGAGGAGTGCAAAAGTAATATTTTCTCTATTTGAAAAGTTATGGACAGAAAAATACCCTTCTAGCAGATTCAACCACTTGTCTACAAAAGCTACATCTATCTGACCTTAAAATATAGGAATATCGAAGTTTATTTTTACCTTGAATGGATTGGCGCCTCCGCTCGAAGAAGATGCATCGCATGTTGGTAGTCGCCGAAGGATTTGCGCAAAAATATCCATCATCTCATTCCTCTGTTGCGTGAGGGCTTCCTCAAGAAACATTTTGAAAGGATCTCCTGTCTCATCATCTTTATTTTCTCCTTCCATGAGAGGTCACTTGGGTGTGTGAGATATTTTTTCCTCAAGAGAAACAAGCTGAAGACCCAAATCTTTGTACTCTGACCTCGTTGGGGACATGCATTAAGACGACAAGGAGCAGACCGCTATGATACCAATGATCCAGATTTTATGAGTAGAATGAAATGACTATAGATTATTAATAGGTTCTTAACACAAAATAAAAGAGATACAGTAAAACTGGTTTTCTATTCAATAAAGAAATAAGATGAAACTGTAAAATGCAGTGGAAAACAAGCTTTCTCGAAGGGTGGCGACTTATCTTTGAGAAGAGATGTGATGGATGTGCTCATTCGAAAGAAGATGATTACAATGAGGCTTTGAAGGCATTTTTACAATAAACATGAATGCCAAAAACCCTAGACACCAAAAGCCTAACCCTAGGAGATGAAGCGCAAAAAATCATGTGGGCCCTGTTTGGGTAAGTCAGTACATCAACTTCCTGGGGTCGTAACTTTTGCATACAATCTTTGTTTTAGGCGCATGATAGCCCGTTGGAAAGGTATCATCGAGGAGATTCAATTTGGGGGAAACATTGAAGGAACTCTTATGTTTCTTCCCGTTTTCCCAAAAAAACGTTGTTTAGGGCCTCAAAACGGCTCCAGAAGTTTTAGGACTCGAAAAACTGCTAAAAATAGTAAATTACCAAAAATGCCAAAAAATTGTTTTGAGCCAGTTGGAAAAGGTGGGTGGCCACCGATATCCACCTGGATCAAGAAGTTAGTATAGGAGGAACACACTACATGACTGAATTGGGACAAGCCACATGTGAGTGTTGGGGGCATGTTGGCGCAGACCATTTTGGGGAAACGTGCAAAAATTAATGAGACAGTTAGGAAATGGACCAGAAAAGGAGCATGTGTAAGAAAACATGGAAAAACAGCTTCAGGAAAGCAGGAAAGTCAAAGGAAGAACAAAATAAAAAGAACAATGAGGAAAATAGTTGTATTTTGGATCAACCACTCTTAGGGAGTTAGAAAGTAGACAAACCTAATCTACCTAGGGTTAGGGGGTTAGGGTTTTGGTCATTTTTGTAATGTATATTTTACCCTTTTTGTAATATAAATAGGTATTGTGATATCTAAGGAGATATAGTTATGATGATTGATACACATGTGTGGAGATGATCTTAGAGTCAGTTTTGGAGTCATAGATATGCATTGTAATCGAGGGTAAGGTCATAATCTATGGATCTTGGTGCAATATTTTCAGCCTCATCTATACTTAGTTTTAATTCACATATCTCTATAAAAATATGTAATGCACACAACTCTATAAACTTGATGAACAATAATAAAAGAGCAAAGACAGCCAGATCTTTGTGGACGTAGCCCATGGGGGGTGAACCACAATAAATTTGTGCTTTTGCGTGGAGTGTTTTTCTTATTTCTTTCACTTATTCAATTATGATGAATGAATGAATCTATTAATAGTAAAATGTAGCACACAGTAGGATGGCAGAAGTATTACTGCAAAATAATTGTTAAATGAATGTAAATGATTATAGAATGGTAGATATGGATATAATGATGTTTTAGATGAATATATCTAATATATTTTGGTGTGGAAATAATTTCTATCATCCCCACAATAAAATCCCTTCCACGATTTCCTACATCTTGGTCTTGCAGTCACCCATAAAGCCATCTCAGGTGAGACTGCATTATGCACTTTGTGCATAGTGTTTCCTTCTAGTCTCTAGAAGGGTCGATGTTTTACAGGGTTTTTTTGGAAACATAAAGTATAAATTGGGTCAACATAAGAAACATCCAACAATGAAACATGTTTCCAATAGCTTTACTCTTGCCTCATTATGAGTTTCGAGCAAGAAGTTACAACATTTACATGTTGCAATTTTCCACTTATTTACTACTATAGAAATCTCTTTATTACTTTCTGAGAAATTATAATTCCCAATTCGAAATTATGGGTTTACAGATGTCTTCTAATCATCAATACCTTTCCAATGACTATTCATTTGCTCAAGTCCTAGATCTAAGATGAAATTTATGGTCTATGGATGTTTAGGTTGTTTTACCCAATTTATCGATGTATGCTATATGAGACTTCTTTGTATTTATGCACATTTTCAGGTACCCATATCCCAAATATAGCTCCGTGGATGTCTTTTATGGATCATAATGTTTTCATAGACTACTCTTGTTCCCTAAACATACTTCTGAGCAAGGACTTATGCCCTCTGGAAGTAATCTGGTGCCAAAATTTTACCTTAACATTTTTTGCTGTAACTTTCTCATGCAAGCTCTATTAGATAGCTTTCTCCAAGTTCTTTTATTTTAGTTGCAAAAAACAAGTGTAGAACACATTTTTTTCATGAGTTTTTATTGGATAAAAACGTCGTTTAGGGCCTCTAAATTGCCCAACAAGTTAATGACCTTCAAAAACCACAAAATTTGTCATAAAATTGATTGTTTTATGGTGTTAACATCACTTAAATATGATTTGTTGATCTCATATCAAGTGAAATATCAAACATTGATCTACACTCTACTGGCCCTCAAAGATCGAACAAATATTTTGCAGGAATGAAACACCTTTCCCAACCCACCAACCCAATTGTTTGCCATCACTCTAATCCTTTGACAACTGAATTGCAACACAATACTAAACCAACCAACCCGACCTTCGACCGTAGGTCAACGATGATTTTCATTAGAGAATTCAACTTAGAAATTCAAACGACACCCAACCATCATCCATCGACCATTCCTATTATGATGAAAACACTTCTCCAGGTTGGTCGACCTGACTATCAACCACAAACCACTTTTGGGATGACGTGGAAACTGCTAACGTGGAATGACATGTGGCTACTGACATGGCATGACACATGGATGTTTACATGGCATGAAACATGAATGATGATGTGGCATTACATGTCATCATCCTCTTTCCTCCATCAACCATCAACAATTTCTCTTAGAAAAATTGGAATGTTGCACTGATTCTTCTGACCCCTGATCGTTGACCATCAACAGTAAGAGATTTCCTTTGAGCACATGAAACTTTCACCCAAAATATGTTTATCCCCGATCATCAACCATCGATGATCAAATATTTTCTTTGGGCGGGTGAAAGTTTCTCCCTAAATTTATTGATCCTTGATCATTGATCATCGACAATCAAAGATTTCATTTGGTCAAACCAACTCTTTACATAAATCTGACCATCAACCAATGGTAAATTATACTGGAAAAGTTCAACACTTTAAAATTTCGACCAAATCCTAGATGAATCTGGGTCATCGATCTCCCAACCAAGATGATCTAGACCATTGTTATTGGATAAATATGTAGGTGCAGAAACTAACCGATCTCCCTAGATCCACCTGGATCTAGAACAAAGCAAGATAGAACATGACTCTTTCCCTAGATTTTGACCATTGAATTAACTAGGAGGCAAGAACAAATAACATACCTTATTATCACTTCCTGTGGTCTTTGTTTCTCCCGCTTCGCTCCAGTGCTCTCGTGCAACCAAGACCAAGACAACACAAACCAACCAAAGTGACGATAGCACAATCTATTCAACAGTCAATCTATGTATATGATCAAGGAATTATACAATAAAGTGGAAATATCTTTATGGGAAAGGGACATGCTACTGTATCATATTAATGAAAATTAAATATTACAACATGACCCTTGATGTCGCAAACTTCCTTTCGATGGCCCTTGGCTCCGACACACACATTTTCTCAATCCTTGCATGAAGAAGATCAAATCCTCTTGATAGACCTGCTAGAGTCTTCAAGCTGCTGTTCAATGCTAAGTCCTTCACACAATTCTTTCACCAATTCTCCAATGAATCTTGCTTAACCTTTTCCATGAGAATTCCCTCAATATATAGGAGAGAATGAATTAGTTACTTGGATAAGAATGATCCCAAAATATCAGGGAATCCAGTACTAGGATAACCATTTGAATTCCAACCCATCCTTCTAGAAGATTCCCTTCTAGAAGCATCGAGAATTCATATTTTTCCTTGCTTTAGAAAGAATTCGCACCCTAGAAGTTCAACATAGTGCACGATGTTCACACCCTGGCTTAAGATAGCCTGCGAGAATCGGGCATTCTTGCAGGCAAATATACTAGCAACCTGCGAACCTTCTTAAAAAATGAGATTTCTGGAAAGAGAAGAAAGTAACTTTTCTTAGGAGAAAGTTCTTATGAAGAGCCTGAGTACACCATCATCAATACATCATCATGATGACCAAAATCATGGGTAATAGAACGTGCCCCAAAGTATGAGGTTGGAACCATTGATAGCCGATAGACTTTGTAAGCTGTATGTGTGTGTCAGGAACCAGGAGCACACCTAATCGGAAACCTGCGAACAACCAAGCATCTACAGAATATCATATATATCAATTCTGAGGTAGGCAGTCCCATACTCAGATCACATACTAATGACAATATATACATGGTTCATGGCCACCAATCATACACTATGGATCCATGCCGTCAAAATATAGCATAGCCACCGGAATACACTGTGGATCTATGCAAAAAATTTCAAATCAAGACGACATAGCCACGAGACAGACACAGTGGATCTATGTGTCACAAATTATACATACTCCATCGCAACCTGGATCACAAAGATGATTCCAGGGTCTTCAATATCGTCGCTCAAAGTACAAATCTAACCATGTGATTACATGTGTTGAAGTCAAACATGGTAGAAACCACTTGATTACCGGTCATCATGAAACCGTTAACAAGTGCGAGGGAAATCACCATTGATGTCAATGACTCCCCAGGTACCATAGTAAAATCCATCGAGTGTGAATAAATGAGTTGAATTTGAACATCTGATGGAATCTTTCTATCAGGGGTCAATGATGTAAACCCACTGTCGAAAGTGAGGAAACCTGCCATTGACGCATGCAAGCTCCAAGGTACCAAATAATTTCTAATTCTTGATTCCAGATAATGAGCTGAAGTCGACGGAAAAAAAATCGTCACAAGAGGGCCTTGATGTATCCCCCACCAATGACACGAAATGAGTAACAGATTTTGAAGTTGAAACAGAGTATGATGTGAATTGGACCGGACATGGGGAAGGCTGACACGGAGAGAATGGATAACTACAGATGGCCAACTCAAAATAGGTTTCAGATGGACTTCTCTTGAACATATGAACAACACGACCAATGATTTGGCAGCATTGACTCAAAGACGATGTAGGGAATGACCTTGTAATAAATCGAATGAGAGACAAATGGATTTCCAAAACCGGCTTCAAATGTGATGAATAGGGGGTGTCATGTTCAAGAGCGACACTTACTGCCAATCAATACGAAGATGAAAACATATCCCTTTCCGAAATTTTCCCCCACCATTTCTGGCGAGTACCTCTTTATTTTTACACAAACTTGAGGAGGATAACATATGCTTGTTGATGTAAGCTCATCCTTTGGACGAGTCCCTCGGAGTATGTTTAACGAACCCTAAGGAGTGGTTCGGTCCCATCATGGGTCTGTCAATGTTTGTTTAACGAGTCCAGAGATAGAAAACTCAAAGGTTTTTCATGATTATAGAGTTTGGAAAAATACTTAAAAGAGAACTCTCTCAGTTCCTTTTTCGTAAAATAGTTTGGACGAGACCGAAAAAGAGATAAATTATTTCTCACCAGACGCTTACTTCAAATACTTTATTGAGTGTGAAAATAGCAAGGTCGCTCGACGATCTTTTCATGTTTAGAGAGTATGAAAAAAGCTTAAAGAGGATTCCAGGGGTGTTCCTTTTTCGTATAACCTTGTTGAGCTCGAAAAAGTGATAAAAGTATGCTCGATTGCGTTCTCATGTATTTACAAGCACAAGAACGGACAAAGACCACGCTCGAGGTTTTTTATATAAAAACCATAAAAAACAATCACAAGCATGTGATAACAAAGAAAAATATGTCCATATCCTGATACTTGACCATTAAAGTTGTTATGCCTGCAAAAGGTTTACTCAACATGACATTAGGGATTAGGGTTTAATATATAAATAAGCATAAAAACCAAATGACATAGTAAAAGTAAATAAAAAGGAGTAAATACTCTTTTTACCACATCATTTTTACCTTTCCACTATTTGAGCTCCAAAAAACCCCTCTTTTACCCTTAGAGTCCGGCGTCAGATTGTGGGAGCTACGAGAGACCATTCAACGAGCCGTCTACGACAGTGAGGTAGGCTCTTCATCCTTAACACTTTCATGGTTTAATTTTGTAATTTCATTGGTTAAATTTTCATTTTTAAGTTGATTTTCCAAGCCCTACATACGTGCTGCCATTCTCGTAGGCAGGCTATATGGGGCCTGCGAGAATGATGCATTCTCGCAGGTGAGCCTAAGGCCACCTGCGAGGTTCTCGCACTGTGCACACAGGGCACCTACGAGAACCGCAAAGCTCAAAAAAGTTTTTAAAATTTAGCCAATAAAAGAGAATGAATTCATGAAAATAGTTGCTAATCTTCTTGTTGTGTCTCTTATGCAGATATTTGGCTATCAACATGGTGCTTGAATGGCATGAAAGAGAACATGAAGAAGACAATGCAATGGTCAAAAATCATCCACCTACTATAGCTACTTTGAGAGACTGTGGGCTCTTGAAGTACTTTTGCATCCCGGGCATGAGGGCCCAAGTCAGACTATTAGAGTACCTGGTGTGCATTTGGGACCCTGATCAATAGGTATTTCAGGTGGGGGTCCACACACTGTCCTTAGACATTGAGGACATTTAATTTTTGACTGGATTGTCCCGGTGGGGGTACTATGTGAGCGTGACTGGTAGCAGAGGTGGTGGGATACAGATGAGTGAGTACTTCCATATACACTGCATTCCCAAGGCTGAGATAAAGAAAGGAAAAGTAGCTATCTGGGGGGTACGAGACTTGACCCTCCGTACTATCCTTTTCACTATAGCTTGGATGGCTGGGAGTTCTTCTCCTCACATGGCATTATAGATTTATTTCCAATATGATATTGAGTGTACTGAGCCTTGACTGTTCAACTGGGCAGATGCTGTGCTTCGCAGTATAAAAAAGAAATTGACCAAATGTAGGCGAGGTAACCTGAAGCAATTCGGGTATGGGTCTTTGTTGGTGTCCTTCTTCCTCGAGAGGGTCACATTACTGAGGTTGCAGGTTGAATGGAATATACCGGGTCCCATGGATCCAAGGATGTTGAGATGGTGTCGGCTTATGGCCTGTCACGTAGTAGGACCGATCATCAAGTATGATGATACTTTCTTTGACTGGATTCAACCACAGTTGTTGATGGTTGACGACTATGCTTATGCCGGCTTGGATTTCCAAGGAGATCCCGATTTATCACTGTCATAGGATGCTCAGTGGGGGGACCCTGGTAAGAAGTACACACATTTTCTATTTTTAAATGTTTTTGTGAATTTTTATCATATTCAAATGTTTTTGTTTTATACGTTCATCCAAAGACTAATACAAAATCATTTGTTGATAACACAGATGTTGGTCCTTACAGACCTCCTGGCACTTCTCCCATCTAGCGGCGAGGAGAGGTAGTGGAAGCACCACAGTATGCTGAGGATTATCAAGTGGTGGAACATAATCTAGAGGCCTTACTGCAGACATTCCAGACATGACTTTGGAAGAGGTTCCACGACATGATCAGTGTCATACTGTAGGGGTATCAGCATCTATGAGTCGACTGCTCCGTAGAGTTGCTCGAGTATTCATTTGTTACTGTGAATGTCATCCATGACGTCACTTTGTAGAAGCTATAAGCTTCAAATTTTGACATTTTGGTCTTCAGACAAACTTTTTGTAAAGAACTCTTTTGATCGTTATATATACAGATGACTTCTACTGGTTTACCTTATATTGTGTGAATATTGATGTGATTGATTTATAAATGATTCAAATGTCTGTCCAATACATAATTAGCCAATGCATCTGTTAATGTATTTAGACATCTAGGAATATGTTGATATTGAATGTGATCAAAATAACGTTCCAAGAGGTGAATTCGCAAATACACCCGTAACAAAGTAGGATTTCGAATAGAGTAGATATTACTTAACTCTAGTACTACAAGCTGCGAGTCAAGCCACACAACCAAATGACGAATTTCGAAAGAGATAACATCAACCAATAATTCAATAACGACTCTATACTCTGCAATGTTGTTGGTTTCATGGCCGAGGCACACACCTTGCAAAGAGACAAGTTCGTTTGTAGGGGCATAAATTGCCCATGCAACAGAAGCAAGGTTCTAAGTACTACGTCTAGTGCCATCAGTGAAGCCAATATAGGGTAGCAAAGACTCTGACATCTGGAAATCAAACACAACGTCACATAAGGGCAGAGACCAAATAACGACAAGAGAAAGCTATAGTAACACACAAAAAGTATGATACATTAAAATACAAGTACTTGTGCACAGATGATTTATGCACAGTACTTCTTCAAGTACAACCCATTCCTGGGTTCACTCAAAGGGATACCATCGTAATCTACCAACTCATATGCTCCTTTTTCCAAAACTTAGAGAACAATATAAGGACCTCGCCACATGGGTTCGAATTTCCCAGCTCCTAACACATCTCAATCCTGTTCATAGAGAAGAACAAGATCACCTTCGGAGAAAACGTGAGGCTTGACATTCTTGTCATATTGAGCCTTGACACGTTTCTTCTGGGCTTCTATTACTAGAGTGGCGTCATGTTGAGTTTCGTCTAATCGCATAAGATACAATAGACGTTCTTCTTCAGCAGAAGTGTTGGGTAGGAGTTCAACAACTAGCTTCAGAGAGGGTATCTCGCATTCTATAGGAAGAATGGCTTCCACACCATAGACTAACCGAAAAGGTGTAAACCCAGTAGTAGACTTGCCAGATGTTTGGTACGCCCACAATGCCGAAAAAAACATTGTGTGCCAACTTGTTTTATAAATCCCTGTCATTCGTCGAAGCATAGTTATGAGAACTTTGTTAATCACTTCGACTTGACCATTGACTTGTGGATAATAGGGCATTGAGTTATCATGGCGAAGACCCAACTTATCAGTAAGTTCAGACATCATAAAATTCCTAAAGTGGCTACCATGATCAATGACGATAGCTTGAGGAACACCAAAATGAGCTATGACGTGATTAAAAAGAAACAACGTTGTGGGATTTCCAGTGTTGTCAAATGTCGGCATCACCTTGGCCCATTTCGTAAAGTAATCAACGGCTACAATGATGTAACCATGCCCCCCAGTCGAGTGAAGGTGACATGTCATGAAATCGATGCCCCATTTCACAAGGGGACCAACTGAGACCACATGATGAAGAGGAGCAGGATGGGAATGAATTTTCTGATTGTAGGTCTAGTAGGCATGGCATTTCTGAATGGAAATAATGCAGTTGTTAAACAAAGAAGGCCAAAAATACCCTGCGCGTAAGATCTTCTGGGCAGTAGCATACCCATACATATGACCACCACATGCTCTGGAATGGCAGTCATTCAGATCTTTCTCGGCTTCGTCGAACGTTAGACAACGTCGAAAAACAGAGTCAATTCCCTGACGGTAAAGAGTATCCCCGAGGATAATGTATTGACGAGCTTGATAGCGTATGCAACGTCGTTTAGTACTAGAAAAAGTAGGCCGGAAAGTCTGGGTTTGGAGATATATAATGATATCCCCATACCAAAGATCGTCTGTACCAAAAAGGAAAAGAGATTCATCGGGAATGAATCAACTGCTACATTTTCCGTTGCAGAGTGAGGGAAATCGCATATTAACTCAACAAAAACTAAGGATTTCTTGGACTTGGCGCGGTCGAATTCCCAGTCAAACTCCTGGAGTATCACAATCCATTTGGAGTATTTTCCCCCTAGCAATTGACATGTCAAAATATGTTGCATAGGGTTGCAATGAGAAATCACCGTAGTCCTGCGTGAGAGGATATAGTGCCAGAAGCGTTGGACGGCTTGAACGACAGCCAAGGCTAGTTTTTCGACATGTTGGTACTTGATATCAGTTGGTGTGAGACTTCGACTCAAGTAGTAAGTAACATGTTCGTCGTGTGCATCATCCTCTTGGACGAGAACCATGCCAATAGTGTACTCCGAGGCAGCAAGATAAAGGAAATAATTGCGATTGTAATCGGGAGGAAAGAGAAGCGGAGCTCACATTAGGGACAACTTCAAAGCTTCAAAAGCATTGTTGGCAATGGTATCTGTTTTCATCCAATTCTTCACTAGGTGAGAAAATTAAGAGTGCTTACATGCCTAGTTGGGCTCTGCTAGGCATGACAGCTGTAAAAGGAAAGGTTAGAAAGAGAAACAACAAAACTATAAACAAAAACAAACTAAAACAAATAAAAACTATGAGCATATGAAACAAATGAAAAATACATATAAATGGACCGATATCACCAATGTATAAGCTGATCTTATTGAGGAAATCCAAAGACACAAAGAAGAAAGGGGACTTGGGTTCCTTCTTTCTCCAATGGAAGGCTCTTGAGGCCCTCACTTGATTGCTCTCTTTACAATGAAAAGATGAAGATGTGGGTGAAAGAACTCCAAGATTATTCACTCAAGAGAGGGGTGAATCGCTCTTTGAAATGGTGTTGATTATGTTTATTGCCAAAGAATGAGTCCTTAGCAATCTTAGCAGCATAACAATACATAGAATTCCTTGAGAAAATGGTGGTTATTCATGGCTTTTTATAGCCCAGCATTGGGATATTATGTAACCTCTTTTGAATGTGAAAAGGGGCTCTTTAGGGCTTAGTTAGGTCTTTGACCAGCCCACCATGAGGATTGAGCTTGGATTTGGTGTCAAATCAACTTGAGAGCTGATCCATTAGTGGTTGGGAGGCCGACCAATTTCAATAAATGCGTCGTTTAGCAGGCGCGTGGGTTTTTTTCCCAACAACCGCGCCTTGTGCACATATGCGTGCTTTGTACATTTCTGTTACGCGCATGCGCACATGCACCCAGATGATGTAAAGCGCCTTTCAAATTTTTGGTCATTTATATAGTTTTTTGACCCTTTTGCAATGTTGAGGAATTAATCTTGTGCCATGAATGACTTTTTTCTGTTTTGACGATGCAGAGTTCTTGTCGCCATGTGCGGACGAAATTTCAGTGATAACAGATGCCCCCTGATGGATGAGGTT
>ML795343.1:89641-111814 GCA_009831015.1 Picea engelmannii
TAAATAATGTTTGTTTATAAGTTATAGTTAGTTTAAATTCATTTTTGATTTTTCTAGATTTTGTTTTATTCACAATTTTTAGGTTATTAATTTAGGTTTCTTTTTGTTTCACGGGTTTCTATTATCAAATATTTGATACGGATATGATCATGACATGATTTTATTATCCAAATACGTTCAATATGATTGATCCAAGAATAATTTTGGATTGCTACAAATAATTTTATGAGCAACAACAGATAAAATTTGGAAAGGCGTCAAGATCAGAAATACGATTTTGCAGAACTGATTACAGCCAAACCATGAGAAACTTGAAGAAACGGTTGAAAACCCAGAACCAAAATGGACCCATTTACCTTCCTCATAGAGATTTTTCCAAAAAAATGCACGATTGGAGAGATATTTGGGTCTCTTTTAGAAGAAAATTTCATGTGGCGGAACTTAATAGTGATGCCCAGACTGTTCATTCATTTTATAAATATATGAGAAAGATCAGAGAGCCAGGGGGATCCAAGAATTGGAGAGGAGGATTTAATCCTTTATCTTTTGTATATTATTGCTTTTGTAAACTTTTTATTTCTTTTCAAATGGAGTAATGGATGGTTGGAATCTTTGGGAGAATGGACGAATATTTTCAAAGAAGAATATGGAATTCCAGGTTCCTTAATGTCTTTTGTCCTGTAAGTAAAATGGTTTTATTTTCATTATAATATATTCATATTCTTTGAATAATTGATTATGCATTGATTTAAATAGCTTTAGTATTTTTTATCAATACATGGTTAATTATTATCATTTATGTATTAATTTTTTCAATCTTTAAAGTCTATTATCCAAACAATTTCTTCTAGGACTACAGAATGGACAAGTGATTCCAAAAACTTAATAGAATGGAATATATGCATTTTGGCTTTAGCCTTTTGTTTATAATGTTGTTATTTGTGTTTTTTTTAATCCTGTTACATGTGTAGGCCTGATATCTTTAGATTAAATGATCTGTGATGTGTATGAGGTTTATATTATAAATACCATCTATCATTTGCTTCATCAAAATACAAATTCTGTGATTATATCTTCGATTTAAATAATGAAAAAATCTTTGAATTTTAAATTGAAAGATAAAATGCATAGATTGCTTCGAGATTTATCTTGTTGTAATCATGTATAATTATGAGATCACAGGTTTATGTTTGTGTTTCCTTTTCTGTCATTAAAACCTAAGCTGCCAATACATGTTCTAAATTTATTTAGAACAATCATCAGGTTCATTGCATATTTCTCTCTTGGATATGGCAGTTGGATGTTCACCACTCATGCAGATGCTTGGATACACCTCACTAATTCACTGACATGATAGCTTCTTTGTATTTTTCTGTCATTTACATATCATTGAAACTAGAATGTAGGGTTCAGCTTTGACTATCCACATGTTCATGTTTCATTAATTTTTTTTGCAAGATTCTTTAAATTTATAAAAAAAAAACAATAAATATTTTTTTTGTGCTTTCTTTATTTTCTTCCTAGAAGCAATCATTTTTCACATCGATTTTCGTAAGTTTTGATTAAAACTTGCATCTTGTAAATCATGTAAATAAACGAGACTTTTATATCTTATGTTTAAATACAACTACTATAGTTACATTTGAACATATGTACATATGTATAGTGTGTTTAGTAATTAGTTAATTATTTCTCTCTTTTATTCATTTCTTTTGGGATTCTTAGATTGGCTAACAGAGCCATTAAACCCGTCAAAACGAGTTACACCAAAAATCTTGGGTTATTTAGACAACTCGGGATCAGACTCGCTCTTCCAGTTGACGGATGGTCAATTTCGTCCGTCAACACAACTGAACCCCTATCAACAACAGTTCCAACCCCAGTACTAGCAGTAACAGCTGCAATTACCCCCAAATGCCCCACTGAAAAATCCTCCTTTATGACCTCAGATGCCTGTGAAACCTAACCGAAACCCAAATAATAAGTCCATTCAGAACATAGATATACACAATGTGTCAGCCTTGTCTATTACTCCTATGCCTTGTGATGAAATCAAATTAAGATCAGGGAGAATAGTCGAGCCAATAATTGAAGATGCCCCATATTCAGAGTCAGACAAGGAATCAGGGGAAAGACCATCTGCTGATACATAAGAAATTGTCCAACCTATAATAGAGTCAGAAGCCCCACCATTCCCTTAGAGGCTGACAATTACCAAACCTGTGGAATTACCATCTTTCAATCTTTTAGGAGAATTGCAAAATCTGCACGTTAATATTCCACTATTGCAAGCGATCAGAGATGTCCCTATTTATGCCAAGATTGTAAGAGATCTCTGTATAAAAATACCTGGATGAAAACCCAGGGATCCCCTCACAGTGCATGTAGTGGGGGATTTTTCTGAACTGATGTTAGGTAAAACCCCACCTCTTAAATATGGAAACCCAGGAAACCCTGCAATCACTGTCAAAATTGGACAGACATTTATCCCCCATGTGCTAGTCGACTTAGGGGCGGCAATTAACATCATGCCAATAGAAAATACATAATTGTTGCAACTCAGAACACAAGTCCAACTTACTCCTATTGTTATTGAATTAGTTGATCATTCTACCATTAGACCAGAAGGAGTAATAGATGATTTAATCATTTTCATGGATTCATGGGAGTATCCTGCTGATTTTGTCGTTTTGCAACCCAAAACCCATCTGGGGGGCCACACTCTAATTTTGGGAAGACCATGGTTAAATACAACTGATGCTTTCATTGGTTGTATATCTAGTTCCATGACCATCTCTGATGGTTATAACACAAAAAAACTGACCCTATATCCTCATGCTACACCTAGTGTTGAACCTGGAAATTCTTTATGGATGGACATTGAGGATGAAAGTGCTCTGCCTATGATAACCATAGGAAAAGCCCTAAGTTTCAAAGACAAGACAAAGGATGAATTAATCAAATTCTTTATCTTTGACTCCTTTGTTGTTACACGGAACATGCACCACCGATTGATTAGAATCTTCGACCCCATCATCCAGGAAGATATGAGCTCAGAAATGTTCTCAAAAACCACTAAAAATAAAAATGATTTAGTTGTAACAACAGATGATGAAACACCTGAATTGTTTCCTAAAGTCAGTTCCAAGAGCATCGTTGTAGAAATTGAACCTGGAAAAACCTTGAACATCAATCTCGATCTATCCACTGCTGAAACTCACCGATTGATGAAATTACTGATTGAACATAAAGAAGCATTTTCCTGGGATTACATGGATATGAAAGGCATTTCCTCTGAACTATGTACCCACCATATATACATAAAATAAGAATGTCGACCCATTTTCCAACCTCAAAGGAGGATGAATCCAAACCTTAAAGAAATTATTAAAGAGAAACTCCATAAAATTCTCAATCATGATTTGATTTACCCTATATCAGACAGCGAGTGGGTCTCACCATTGGTTATTGTTCCTAAAAGGAATGGAAAATGGAGAGTCTGTGTAGACTATAGAGCCTTGAATAAAGCCACACAGAAGGATCAATTCCCTCTGCCATTTATTGATCAGGTTCTAGACAACCTAGCTGGGAAAACGTTTTTTTCTTTCTTAGATGGATTCAGTGGCTATAACCAGATAAAAATTGCTCCACGGGACCAAGATAAGACCACTTTTACCAGCCCTTGGGGTAGATTTTCTTACAAGGTTCTCCCATTTGGCTTGTGTAATGCACCAACCACTTTCCAGAGAGCTGTAATTGGTATTTTTTCTGATATGGTGAATGACTGTATGGAGATATTCATGGATGACTTTACACCTTATGGAATTGATTTCGATGAAGCCTTAGCTAATCTGGAAAAATTACTCAAAATATGTATACAGTCTCATCTCTCTTTAAGTACATAAAAGTGCCATATGATGATGAGCGAGGGAGTAGTGTTGGGACACTTCATTTCTTATGCAGGAATCCAGGTAGACCCAGCCAAAATCTAGGTAATTTTGGATATTCCAACTCCGTCAACTCAGAAAGAAGTAGGAATATTTTTTGGGCATGCCGGCTATTACAGGAGATTCATTAAAAAAAATTCCAAACTGGCTTCCCCCTTGTTTTTTCTATTAACAAAAGTTGTTGAATTTCGCTAGACTGACAACTATGAATTGTCTTTTACAGATCTAAAACAGAAATTGTCCATAGCTCCCATTTTGAGAGGGCCCAATTGGGCTCTTCCATTTTGCATTTCTTCAAATGCCTCAGATACTGCAATCGGTGCAGTACTAGAGAAACAGGAATACAAAGAGCCCTATGCTATCTACTATATCAACAAGAACATGGCTCCTACTGAATTAAATTATATAGTTACTAAAAGAGAATTCTTAACAGTAGTTTATGCAATCAATAAATTTAGGCATTACGTCACTGGATATCCTACTTTTATCCATATTGATCATACAACAATTAAATAACTTATGAATAAACCTATTACTAATGCACGAGTAACAAGATGGTTGTTACTACTACAAGAATTTGACATCACTATAGTAGATAGACCAGGAAAAGAAAATGTGGTTGTTGATTTTCTCTCAAGATTACATATAAATGATGATAATTTACCTGTTGATGATTCCTTTCCAGATGAACATTTATTTGTAGTATCTGCTCAATCACCTTGGTATGTATACATTGCTAATTATTTGGTTTCAGGGAAGGTACCTCCCCATTTATCTCCTCGAGAAAGAAGGAAGATTATTTAGAAGAGTGCTCGGTATAGTTGGATAGGAGGATACCTTTTCTACACAGGTCTGGATCAAGAAATCAGGAGATGTGTAAGGGATGATGAAGTGTATGATCTGTTGAAGGCTTGTCATGAAGTCCCTTGTGGGGGTCATTTTGCTGATAAAAGGACCGGGCATAAAATTTTAAGGATGGGCTATTTTTGGCCCACCATATTTCAAGATGCCAAGAAATACGTTCAAACTTGTGACAGTTGCCAATGAATGGGTTATCCAAATCATAGGGATGAGATGCCTCTCCAGCCTCAGGTAGTGTTAGAGCCTTTTGAGAGATGGGCCATGGATTTCATAGGGCCCATTAACCCACCTTCTAATAAAAAAGTATATATATTGGTCTATACAGATTACATGACCAAGTGGGTCGAGGCAAAAGCACTCATTAGGGCCTCAGAAGAATCTGTCTTAGCATTTATGTTTGAATATATCTTTGTTAGGTTTGGAGTTCTTAGAGAATTAATAACTAATGGAGGACCCCCTTTCACATCACATAAAATTGAAGTCCTACTCAGTAAATATCATGTTTTACTTAGAATAGCTTCTCCATACCATCCACAAGGCAATGGCCAGGTGGAAAGTACCAACAAAGTTATCAAAGCCATTCTTACTAAAACAGTGAGAGAACATCGTCGAGATTGGACAAACGGATTTCATGCACATCTATGGGCTTATTGAAATACTTAGAGAAACACAACTAGTTTTTCTACTTATGAGATGGTATATGGAAAATCCTTGTTTTTCCCATTGAATTCGAAATAAAAACCTTAAGAACTGCATCAGCAGTCAAACTTGACTTGACTATGGCACAAAAGGCCAGACTGCAACAGCTCAATGAGCTTGATGAAAAGTGTTTGGACGCTATTCATCAAACCTCGGTGATTCAACAACAGAGAACAAAATGGCATGACCAAGTCATCAAGAAGAAATTATTCTAGAAAGGATATTGGGCTCTGTTGTATGATTCACGCTTTAAATCATTTCAGGGTAAGTTGCGTACATGATGGATAGGACCTTATGAGGTAGACATTGTTCTTCCCAATGGGACAGTCAGGTTGATCACTATTGATGGATCCGATACACAGTTACATGCAAATGGTCATCGCCCGTGCCTGTATCAACATCCACTGTCCAAGGAAGAATTCAAATCTAGATGTTCAGTCGATACAGGTTATCAATTCTTAAAAGTAATGGAGCTTTCTCCTTCCCTTTCTCAACCTTAGGACTTATTTTTCTCAGACCTTGTATATAAATAAACTCAGCAAAATTTAAATTTCTTTGTTTTTGTTTGATTATTTTTACTATGCTAATAAATTCAACCTTGAAGGGTATCAGGCAGTTTTTGTTTGTGCAAGTGAATTGATGAACAACAAGTATGAATACAGAAAAGGCGACAAACGATTAGTTGATGGAAGTTGAAAAACTTCCTAAAAACTAAGTGATGCAGTGATTAGCCAATTTCCATGTCGTTACACCTTTTTTTGACAAAATGGTCGATTTCCATGTTGTTACACCTTTTTCTGACAAATTGGCCGATTTCCATGCTGTTACACCTTTTTCCGACAATTTGGCCGATTTCCATGCTATTACACCCATTTCAGACAAATTGGTTGATTTTTCCTATTGTTAAACCCTTTTCCAACGAATTGGCCGATTTCTTGTTGTTACACCCTTTTCTGAAAAATTGGCCAATTTCCATGTTGTTACACCCATTTCAGACAAATTGCCGATTTTCTGCTGTTACACCCATTTCTGATAAATTGGTCGATTTTCCTGTTGTTACACCCATTTCAGACAAATCGGCCTATTCTCTGCTGTTACACCCATTTCCGATAAATTGGCTGATTTTCCTGTTGTTACACCCATTTCTGATAAGTTGGCCAATTTCCCTACTGTTACACAATGGTCGCTTTTCATGCATTACACCATTTTCTTTTCCGACCATCTCATTTGTTGTTACACCTACCTTTGCCATTTTGGCCTAAGTACCTACTGATACACTGAGCGTTGTTATTCTTTCTTGCCGATTCACTCTTTCTTTTTTAGCATTTCTGCCAAATACTGCCAATCCAACTCTACACTCTTTACATGTTGCAACACCTTTGATTTGTTCATACTGCAACTATCTTTTTCCGCCTTCTCTATCTGAAAGTGTTGTTTCATCATTAATTGACTTCACATCCAAAGATTTCCAACTGATTATCTCCAGAAAGGACTCCATATCTGCTATAGTTGTCATATCGTCATTTCTCACACTATCCTTCATCATGTCAACTATTTCATGCAACTCAGATGGCGGTTGGATAGCGCGATCACTCTGACAGATAGTTATGTGTGGTAAGATATGAGGTACGTGACTAATCCTACGTGTTAAAGTAATGAATATATAAAAGCACGCTTTCTTTTTTTCTCACAACTTGTGCTAAATTGATCCACTTGGAGCCAATCCGATTAGTTGGGGGGAGAAATCCACATCTAGCCATCTAAACGATATTTTATACTCACCTTCACCACATTTTCGACCACACTTATTTTTGTTGAGACACTGTATTCTACATGCAAACCACATTCGAACCGGTTGTGTTTTTTGTTTAGGTGCTAGTCTCTCCTCCTACGTGCCTATTAAACTCTCAAGCAACATCATGGGAGGATCAACTGTGAGGTATGAGCCCACAAATTTGGACAATTTGTTGTTACACCCAGATGCCTACCAAATATTTCTCCACGCCAGCTAGATATCGTATTTTAAGAAGCTGTAGGGGTTTAATGAGGATGAGGTATTGGAGTTTAGTCAAAATCTCACTGAAGGATATTCAATGGTGAATGGGGTAAGGATTCCAGTATCAGAAGAAAGCATTGATGCTGTCACAGGGTTGCCAACAATAGGAGATTGTTAATTACATATACCAGATCTGCAAATATACTTCAATAATACTAATAATAAACCATAAACCATTCACCATAACATGAACACAAGAAATAGAGAAAACCCTTGAGGTAGGGTAACACCATACAATGGATCCTATTATGGAAGGGATCCTCTCCTGTTCACTTGCCTCTTTGAGGGGGCATCCTCCTATTGAGCTTCAGCTCCAAATACAATAATTCTCTTCATGTCTCATTACATTGCTTGAATCCCTTTATATAGTGCTACCATCACCTAAGAACATTCTAGAGGAGGAATCTTCTAGAAGTAGAACCTTCTAAGAAGTCCTCTTACATTTATTATATCTAATTACCCATTTATTATATCTAACTACCATAGTGGGCCTTATTTAATAATATAGTGGACCTAGTCCACCTTACATTGAATGACCTCCATTATTATCACTATGGGCCCTCTGGTCCCCCCCACTACCTCTCTAGCTACCTTACATTCCATCCCCCTTATGAAAGCGTTGTCCTCAACGCTTGATGTACAACCATATACCAGGGTCCCATGGATAATTGTGGACCATAATACTGAAGAATACTGAAGAACCAAGGTCCCATGTAGAAAGGAAATCCACCATGCTGAAGTAGTCCAACCACCATTGTAAGATCGGGTCCCATGTCCAAGTGCTCATTTGAACTCCCCGTGGAAGATTTTGGAACCCAATAACCAACTCCAAATGATGCTCCAAAGACTGACACCTATCATGTGGATCCAAATAAGAAGATCCATCCACATAGTGGAAAATGGTCGTAGCAAAATCTGGAAGGAATAATACCATTGTAGAATATGCAGACTGAACGCTGGTAACTAGCTCCTGATGTGGGACATTGATGTTCTCTATAGAAGGTGGAGTAGAGTCATCAAATAAAATATGGAAGTGGTTGTCATCCCATAAATGACAACTATCCATATACCAATCATCACAATTGTCCTCAAAATCATACCAAGCATATATTTATTGATTATATTCATCCCTGATGATGTCTTCCATAAGAAATCTCTCATGCATGCTATCCAATGAACTACGGAGACTATTATTGAGTCCATCTGCAAGGTCATGAAATTTGTTATGCAATGTGTCACACAATGTGTCATACAATTGAGATTTGAATGCTTCAAGAATTTCTTTGAGGTTTTGAGAAGAAATAGCCATCTGAGCACCCTATGAACCCTTCGTTCCCGCAGCCATCATGAAAAAACCCAAAAAAATAGAACAATAAGTTACAACAGAAAATCACGTTTTTTTCTGAAAAACCCCTAAAAAACTGTTGAAGTTAAATTGCTCATAACTTCACTTCCCGGACTCCGTTTCGGCTGATATTTTTTTTGAAATTGGGTGAAATTGTGAGAGGAACTCAGATATGTAATTTTTTTGAGAAAATTCGGCCTCCAGTTGCTACATAAATAAAAACAAATCGCGTCGTCGTCCACGGAAAAAACCCTGAAAATTGCAGATTTTAAAACTTCAATATCTTGACCTTCCAAAATTCGTTTCGGACGATTTTGTTTTTTAACTTGGGTGTTTTTCTGAGAGGAACTCATATATACAACTTGTTTCTACAATTTTTTCACATAAATATACCAAAAATTTCTAGAATGTCGCGACCCTCTTGTTTTTTCTCCAAACAAAAAATCTGCAAAAATAAAAAATATTTGCCCACAATGTCGGCCAAAGAAAGTGCTCTGATACCAATTGTTAAGTACCTATACCAGATCTACAAATATACTTCAATAATACCAAGAATAAACCATAAACCATTCACCATAACATGAACACAAGAAATAGAGAAAACCCTTGAGGTAGGGTAACACCATACAATGGATCCTATTATGGAAGGGATCCTCTCTTGTTCACTTGCCTCTTCGAGGGGGCATCCTCCTATTGAGCTTCAACTCCAAATAAAATAATTATCCTCATGTCTCATTACATTGCTTGAATCCCTTTATATAGTGCTACCATCACCTAAGAACATTCTAGAGGAGGAATCTTCTAGAAGTAGAACCTTCTAAGAAGTCCTCTTACATTTATTATATCTAATTACCCATTTATTATATCTAGCTACCATAGTGGGCCTTATTTAATAATATAGTGGACCTAGTCCACCTTACATTGAATGACCTCCACTATTATCACTATGGGCCCTCTGGGCCCCCCCACTACCTCTCTAGCTACCTTATAGAGACCGATGGTTTAACCAAAAAACACATCTTTCGGATGCTCAGAAAGATTTCCTCGTTGACAATGAACAAATTCGGACAAAAGGCCGAGGTGCGGATGCCAATTCCTTACCAGAGCCATGGGGGAAAGTTGCAAAGTTTGTCAAAAGGTTCATTACCTGCGAAGGTAGGTACCAAGTCGTTTATTTTTATGATTTCATCTTATTATCACATATGTGACATCATAAATTCATAAAAATTCGTTATTTTCTCCTCCATTCATTGAATAACATGGCTCATTTTGTAAAAAAATCCCAAAACCCCAAGAACTACCTTTCTAATCACAGACTCATCGAACTATTAATTCACAAAGGTATGGGCATTTACCATAACCCATTACTTGTTGTAGCAGACCAACCACCTTCTATACCTACATATATGATTGGACCTCTTCCTGAGTCTCTTCCCTTGGCTACAACAACAGTCCAAACCCCTACTGTCATTGCCCGTAAGACGACCCAGAGAAGTAAATGCACAACCCGTGGCCATCCTATCACCAAATAGATAAGCCTTGATGGATTTGAATTGATAGATCCTGTAGCTATGATTGCTCAAAATGAGGAACAACCAGCTACTACACCGATCCATGTGTCACAGCCCTTGGCTGCGACATATGTTATTGAAAAATTACCCCTGTTCCTGTATCTGGATCACCTAGAAAGTGCACAAGTTCAGAATGGTCCACTTCAACAGCAAGTCTAACTACCCCTTCCGTTGTTGCACTGGTAGAGCCACCTATTGCTGCAACAATTGTTCCAAGCCCTACTATCACTGCCAGTAGATTATCTCAGAAAAGAAAACGTCCATTCAAGGGAAAATGTCGGAAAGACCTTGACCCAATTATATCAACAACAACTCAAAACCCTTCTGCTGCTGTGACAGAGAACTCTACAAAGATACGTATACCAGGTTTTATTTTGTGCCCAGATCTTCAAGAAACTATTCTCTCAATTCAGACTGAATGTACTCCAATCGCAGCAGAATAATTGGCTCTGCCTGATGATTTTGTGCATCATACGTCAAGTAACAATATCCAGATAATAGAAGACCCAGGTATACCTGAATTTCCTACTTGTGTTGTTGAAGAAGAACAACCTGTTCCTCCTCCAACAAAAAAGAAGAAAGCCTCTACTTTCGTTTCTATTTTACCTAGGAGAAAAACCAGGTCTACTAGCTTTGCGGAAGCAGCAATTGGATGGCAAGATATGGAACATGATATTCCTATTCTTCATCCATTATCCTCTACGATTGATGAAGAGACTGTCACACAAGAACCAGTCTCTTCCAGTGAACTAATAGTGCCAGTAGAGACAACTGCAAATAATGGGACCGATATACAAGAACAAGTCAAGAAGGATGAAGTTGTTCCACAAGAACCAGTTGTCCAAGATGAGACTGTTCCACAAGAAGCAATCATGACAAACCCAACTATTACACAAGAAACAATTGTTCCACCAGAAACAACTATTGACAGTCTAACTGCTCCACAAGAACCAGTTACAAATAATGTTGAGGATGTACCACTTGCCCAACTGTTTGCCCAAATTGAGAGAAAAATAAGGAATACAGAAAACTCTAAAATTACTGCACTCATGAAAGAGAATGAAAGCCTCAAATCAGATTTAAACACCCTGAAACAAGAATTGGAGACTGCTCGACAGAAGAATCCATAAGGGATTACTTTGGACATCATAGCACTGACAAAAGCTGTTATGGACAGAAATAAAAAACTCATGTTCTTTGAGTGTGGAAACATATACGTTGAGGCAGATTATAAGATAGTAAAAGTGTCGGTTGTTGGAGGACCAACAAATCTCTCAGTCAAGACTGAACATGCACTTATTGCTACACATAGAACAACACAACTAAGGAGATCTCAATGTCATAAGGCATTTTCTTGTTTACCAACAACTTTCAAACAAGAACCTCTATTTCCCTCATGAGTTGTTAGTCAAGTAACTCAAACTGACTATGTTCTTCAAGACAAAGCAACTTAGACAGATTGTTGACACCACAGATTTTCTTTTTAACACAACATTTTTCCATACAGGCACTTATCAATTTATCTTAGCAGTTTTTCACTAGAGGAGTCAGTTCCCTAATTCAGCTACAAAGTAAGGTTTGAATGTGTTTTGCATGAGGACATGCAATGTCTTCAGTTGGGGGGAATGTTAGGACCCAAAAATGTCCCCTTTTCATCACATATTTTTCCTATTCAACCTTATCATCTCTAAGCTAATGCCTACTATAATGCATGCTAAGACCTTTTTTCCCAAGGTATAAATCATTTATCTTGCTTTTATATTTTCATTTACTTAGCATGTTTGATTGGTAACGTTCACATGTTTTACCCATAAAATGATTCAACTAATGATCGAAATGAATAGAACAACCAAGTCTTAAAGAATGGTCGCTCATTTTACACCAGTTGTTACAGCTATGTGCCAATCTTGGAAGATGTTACAGCTATGCACCAATCTTGGAAGTTGTTATAGTTATGCGCCAATCCTGGAAGATGTTACACAACTGTTGCAACAGGTGCCACCGATTCTGCTGTTACACGACTGCTGTAACAAATGCCACTGATCCTGAAAGCTTCTACACCTATTGTTACATGTTTCAACTTACAAGATTAGTTCTAGATCTTGTATTAATGATATCATATGAATATCTTGACAATCAGGGATTCTCAAGGCTATTCTGATTTTGTTTTAACTGAATGACTCTGACTTTAAATATCAGAGTTTTTGTAATCAGAGGGGTTGATTCTGACTGTGAGAAAGTGAAGTGAAGTAAATCTTATTGTACACAACATTTTAGAAAATCAATAGAAGAGTGGATTGAATTTATTTAGTAGACTATATCCTATTTCTTTGAGAGGATTCAGTGAGAAGGAAAGAGCCCACATTCCTCACAGATTCCCCTCTATTTTGAATTCCAGAATAGTTGTTTTAATGTGAATGGTTTATCTATTAAACAATTCTAGAATATAGTTTTTGTTACAGTCTAGTTCCTTCCTGTTATATGTGCATAAATCTATCTCATGAGAATTAAAAATCAACTGATGAACACTACTGGAGAACTACTTCCCCTTTTTTTGCATTAGATTAATATCTTGTTTTCAAGTAAAATAAAATAAAAGTGTGGATTACTTTCTTGCAATAAATAAATTTCTTTCTGCAATTAGTAGAGAACTTCTTCCTGCAAAAGTAAAATAGAAAGTTAGATTAGAGTAGGTAATCCAAAATTCTTATACACTCATCGGTTTAGATTTCAAATTGTGATTTCAATTCTGTGGAACTCCAGCCGTGTCAGCATAATTGTGTTAGTAATAATTTTTGTTTCTTTTTCCCTACTACAATTATATTAGTGTTGCTTCCATAATCTAGCATAGACTATGCACAATTATCTTGAAATAACAGACTCCCTGGGTTGACAATTTATATTGAACACCTTAATTTTCTATTCATTTAGACAATTAAAGTGCCCAACACCTGATATATCATGACCTTAATTAATTCATCACCTTTTATGCAAGCCAAGAGAATCCAAACACCATCATAGTTTCTCTAATAAAACTGATTTATTGCCTCATTGCATGTATGTGAAGTAGCCATATATTCTTCCTCAGTAGTGGATAAAGAAACTACATTTTAAAGCTTTGACATACAACTAATAGGTATTCCTGCAAGAGTACAGACATATCATGAAGTGGATCTCCTTTTGTCCAAGTCACCTGCAAAATATGAATCTACACAACCACAAGTTGAATCATGGGAGCCATCATAGGTGATAGAATAATTACTTGTGTGTCTAATATATCGAAGCACTCATTTCATTGTTGTCCAATGATCTTTACCTGGATTTTCCATGTATCTACTGACAAAACCAACTACATGTGAAATATTTGGTCTAGTACTCACCATCACATACATCAAACTTCCCACTGCATTAGCATATGGTAGATGAGACATATAATCTCTTTTTTCATCATTACTAGGACATAAACTTGAAGAAAGATTGAAATGGGAAGCCAAAGAGATCTGTACAGGTCTCACATCATAAGTATTTTCTCCACATACTTTTGTTGTGATAACCACAACTTACCATTTTTCCTATCTATGTGTATCTCCATGCCTAATATTTGTTTTGCTGCTCATGGATCCTTCATATCAAACGCCCTAGCCAACTGAGCCTTTAACCTATTGATTTTGACCATGTTTTTTCTTGCCACAATAATATCATCAACATATAACACCAAAATAATGAACATGCCATTTTCCAACTTTTTAAAGTAAACACAATGATCATATTCACTTCTTGTAAAATTTAGGTTCACCATGAAGGAATCAAACTTCTTGTACCATTGCATGGGAGATTGTATCAGGCCATACAATGACTTCTTGAGTTTGCAAACAAACCTCTTATTGCGATCCTAAAAAAAACCCTATTGGTTGTTGTTATTGGATAAATCGGTAGGTGCAAACACTAACTGATCTCCCTAGATCCACCTAGATCTAGAACAAAACACACCAGAACATGATGCTTTCCTTAAGTTTTAAATATTGAATTTACTGACTAAAGAGGGATGGGTGACATACCATTTAAATGCTTCTTCCTCTTTCCATCGCCATCCTAGCTCTGTTCCAATAGTCATACAATGATGATCCTACAAAAGAACACAACCAACCAAAGTGATAGTAATAGCATAAACTCAATATAAACCTATGTACGTGATCAAGGAATCATACAATAAAACACAACAAGATTTATAGGAAAGAATCATATTATTGTATCATATTAAATGTGAAAGAGAGATTACAACCGTGGCCTTGATGTCATAAGATCCCTTCCAACTGTCCTTCGTTCCCTGCACACTTCCATTCCAATAATTTTGAGAGCACAAATTTGATAATATTCACAATTTATCTTGACAAAGGCAAAACTCAAAGACACTCCACCCAAGCTAATAATTCCAAGCCAAATCCAACTTAGCCCTTATCCATGAGAACTCCTCTCCTTTTATAAGCTAAAGAGGATAAGGTGAGGAGGTTAGGATGATCCCACTAAATCATGAAAGCGAGTAAGATCCAAACCATTCGGATGCCACGTCACCATGGAAGTTTCTCCTTCTAGAAGATTCAAGAAAACACTCATTTTTCCCACGTGTAAGCATTCTCGCACCCTGCCTATAGAGAAGACTGCAAACTCCTCGCGACCTATATATGATGCAGCCTGCGAGAATCAGGCATTCTCGCACCCTAGTTATAATGCAACCTGCAAACTTCCTTTTTTATAGGATTTTTACAAAGGAAAATGCAACTTCTTTTCTCAGGAAAAGTTCTTCTCCCTTCTCTCTTCAAGAACTCAGGCCACTGACCCCTCTGAAGGTAACAGATAGGTTTACATCATTAATTGTCATAGGGATGATGAAAATAATGTGTAATAGAGAGCCCCCCAAAGTATGAAGTTAGAACAGAGTGATAGCTGAAATACTTTATCGAGTGTGTGTAGGGAACAAGGAACAGTCGGTTGGAAACCTCCCAACAAACAAGGAAATACAGTACAATAATATATCATCACTGAGGTAGGCATTCCCATACTCAGAATACAAATGACTCAAATCATAAATGCCGACATGCGAAGATCCATGTCAAGTAAGACAGGTCATGGCCACCAAACATACACTATGGATCCATGCCAATATGACTCAAATCTGAACATAGCCACCAAAAATACACTATGGATCTATGTGTTAAAGACTCAAATTTGAACATAGCCACCAAACATACACTGTGGATCTATGCACCAATACAATCTGAATATACTCCAACGCAACCTGAATCTGACAGAAAAGGTCCAGGGTCTTCATATCCACCACTCTATAGTATGAATCTAACCATGAGAATACATGTGTTGGAGTTGAACATGGTAAAAACCACTTGATTACCGATCAATGATGAGAACTGTTAACAAGTGTGAGAGAAATCACCATTAACGTCAATGACTCCCAAGGTACACTAGTACAATCCAACGAATGTGAATTAATGAGCTGAAGTCAAACACTCGACGAAATCTCCTGATCATGGGTCAATAATGAAAACCCATTGTCGAAAGCGAGGAAACCTGCCATTGAGGCATGTAAGTTCCAAGATACCAATTAGTTTTTAAGTCTTATTCCTGGATAATGAGTTGAAGTCGACATGAAAAGACTCGTCACAGGAGGGCCTTAATGTATCCCCCATCAATGACACGAAAAGGGTAAAAATATTTGAGGTAGATCAGAGTAACAAGTGATTTAGGACTGAATCAGGGATGACTGACACAATAGAAGGCTTAAGGACTGGAAAAATGGCTGACACAATAGAAGGATTTTCAGGTTGAACATCTCTTTGAACATATTGATGACACGACAACTTTCCTGGGAAATACTAACTCAACAACAAGGATCATAGACCAATTTGTAATATTATAAGGAGTATGATCAAGAGACGAGTGGATTTTCCAACCTAGACACAAAGTGAGTGAAAGGGTTTCATGTTCAAAAGTGACTCTTCCATGGAATACAGGTTTAGACACATTTCTTTCCCAATTTTTTCCCCACCATTTCTGGCAAGTACCTCTTTATTTTTACACAAGCTTGAGGAGGATAACATATGCTTGTAAATGTAAGCTCATCCTTCGGATGAGTCCCTCAGAGTATATTTAACGAACCCTAAGAAGGAGTGGTTCGGTCCCATATGGGTCTTTCGATGTTTGTTGAATGAGTCCAAAGAAAGAAAACTCAAGGGGTTTTTCATGTTTAGAGAGTCTGAAAAACACTTAAAGAGAACTCTCTGAGTTCCTTTTTCGTAAATTAGTTTGAAGAGACCGAAAAAGTGATAAACTTTCGCCCATCAAACGTTTTCTTCAAATACTTTTATGAGCTTGAAAAGAACAAGGTCGCTCAACAATCTTTTCATGTTTAGAGAGTCTAAAAAGAGCTTAAAGGGAACTCCAGGGGGTTCCTTTTTCGTATAGCCTTTACGAGTCTGAAAAAGTGATAAAAGTATACTTAGTTACATTCTCATTGATTTACGAGCATGAGAAAGAACAAAGACTAATCTCGGTAACTTATTCTCATGTATTTACGAGCATGAGAAAGAACAAACACTAAGCTCGGGATTGTTTTCATTTTTACGCAAGATTTAAAACAAAACAAAACTATGCTTGGACCTGGTTTCAGTTTTACACAAGCTTGAACCAGAGGAAACTATGCTTGGACCTGGTTTTATTTTTACACAATATTGAACCAGAGGAAACTATGCTTGAGGTAAGTGGTTTCATTTTTACACAAGTTTGAACCATAGAAAACTATGCTTGGACTTCCCAACACATAACACATGGATGGTTGGTACTTATCCCCCAGCTTAAGAAAATAGCGGCTCTACCTCAGCATGAAGTCCAGAGGATGAAAGTATTTCCCCCCAAGCTTCATTTCATCCAACAACAAAGGTGGAGGAAATGAAGCTTCAAATACTAGACGAAGGACTTGACTCAAACAGAGAGGGGGAAAACTATTTCATTTTTTAACAAGCTTGACATAGAAATAAGAACTATACTCATAACCTCTGTTTCAGTTTTTAACGAGGTTGCCATAGAGGCGAAAAAACTATCCTCGTAAGTGGTTTCATTTTTTAATGAGCTTGAAATTAGAAAACTATGCTCAAGTCTGGTTTCATTTTTTAACGAGCTTGAAATCAGAAAATCATGCTCATAGACCTCTATTTCATTTTTTAACGAGGTTTCCTCAGAGACGCAAAAAACTATCCTCAATGTATTCTTGATCATGGATTCCAAGAGGACAATGCTTTTAAAGGACACCATGTCAAGGGACAAAACTCGATCATGGCTTCCAAGAGGTCTTCGTTGGAAGGAAGAAACACACTGTAGAAGGACACCATGTCGAGGGTCAGGACAAGAGTAAAGAGATCAGGCTCTAACAACCCTATCGAAGATATCACCATGTCAACTACTAGATCTAAGTCATCAGAAGTTGAAGCCATGGGTGACAATGCCACATAATTGACCTGTGGCGGGGGCGATATCATCTACATATAAGAACCATTCAGGGAGGCAATCCAGGCAGGGTCAACGAATTAAAGTTGATCAATAGTCACAACCCATCCATCGTGAAGGAAAGATATCACATGAAAAAGAGTAGACACAATATCTTTTATGGCATAGACATAATCTCTCCCAAGCAGTAAAGAAAAATCCAAGGGGTCTTGGATGACCATGACCACAATAAAGACAGTTTTCCCTCCCAAAGTTATAGGAAACTAGGGAAGGGTCCCTAAAGGTTGATTGGTTATTCTATTAAAAGATAACAGATTCTGTGTAACCGATGCAAGTGGAGGATAACCCAAAGCTTTCCAAGCAATAGAGGACAAAATACTAACATACAAACCTTCATCTATCAATGTTTGAGGAACGTCTCGACCACAAACCTATACTGTAATCTAGAAAGGAATGTAAGAGGGAAGACGAGGTCTAGTTAGCACACCCCAATCAAAAAGGATGGCCTCATTACTTGGAGGGGGTCCTATGGGAGAAGGAGGAATACCCCTCGGCACGGGAGATTCTGTATCAATGAGAAAAACGCGGGCAGCATCGGATTTACTCTCTAGCGGGAGAGTAGGATCGAACGATGGAGAGATCATATCGACCACTTGAGTTTCATTCTCCAAGGAGAGAATGGGGTCGATAGATGGAAACAGATCGACCACTTGGGTGACACTCTCTAATGGGAGATTGGGATCGACCGAGGATGGGATCAGATCGACCGCTTTAGTTTCACTCTCTGAGGGGAGAGTGGGATTGACCAAGGATGGTATCGGATCAACCACTTTGTCAACTGGTTCAACTAAGGATGTGACTAGATTGATGACATGATCAACCGGATTGACCAGTGAAGGGACCAGAGTTATCATTCCATCAACTATTGGAGGGTTGAGAGAAAGATTACGGTAAGGAACTAGAAGTTGAGGTTGTGATACAGTCATGTCTTCCAGTAATTTTGAGGCTTCATTCATATGAGGACAAAGGTGAGTGAGATGACTCCCTTTGCATAACATACATGGGAACTTGACTCTACTTTTTTTCTTCCAAACCGTATCATGACTGGTTGAAGGGGGGTTGTCAGCATGTTGTTCAGAGGATGACGACGTGGATTGGAAAGGAGATGTAGACCATGCTTCTATAACCTTGGATAGACCAGGGAAATCCTTAAGAATATGGCTACTCTTACAAAGCCTGCAAGGGTACCTGGGCTTACGGGTTGTTTGGGTGATCTTGACATTATCAACACTCCCAGCACGAGTAACAGTAACTGGTTGTTTTCCAACATGTTTAGCAATGGTTGGAGGTTTTGACCCTTGTTTATTTTTCTTCTTCTTAATCTTTCTTTTCTTCTTCTTCTTATTCACCGGGTTACTAGCTTCAGAACTTTCACTCGACGAAGAAGATGAAACAGAAGGATACCTTGCAAGCGAAGAAGATGAAGAAGACCTTATTGGTGAACAAGGTGAAGGATCAACATTAGGTTGATGCTCTTGGGGGGAAGTTCTTGCGACTGAAGCACTAACTGCATTCGGGATTACCTAAGTTGAAAACAACCATATGGGTAATCCAATTGTGAGGCCTGGAAGGCTCAAAGTAGCGATATGAGGAGGACCAATGTTTTCGTAAGAAGGAAAAACTAAAGGTTCCCCTGGAAAAGGGGTTCCTTCATTGGTCGTTCTGGGAATTGATTCCATTAAAACAAAAATCCAACCTAGAGCCTTCTAGGGAAAACAAACAGCACATGCTAAAAATATAGTAAGCAAGTAAACAAACAAAACCTTCTCACAATGAGCACACTAGTTGGTGATGAAATCCAACGTCGCGGGGACAAAGTAAGAAGGGTATGGGATAGAGTGGGTGGAAAAGTTACGTTGACGACCTGCTTAATTGACTTACGCCTTGGTTCAAGCTCCCACATATAAACGTGGGTATACCCTCCAAGGAGCCCGAGTGAGTTTGGCCAATGTCGATTCTAGGTACCGTGAAGACTTGCCCTTCCACACTCACCTTGTGTAAAGACCCTAAAGATATAGGCCACTAAGGTTACCAATTACTACATTGATGCATGGGGAAATAGTTGACAGTCCGATCCATGCACAAAGGCAGGGTATCTAGCCTGAAATCAACTTGAAAGGCTTCCACTCATAAATGTGGGAATACCTTCAAGCGACCACCATAATACACACAATCTCTACACCAAGACCAACAAAGAAGGGTGAGTAACTCTGCCAATCTCAATGTGACCTCGTGATTGACCCTTGTGTGAGAAGGGCTTCCCAGGACAAAATGTAATAAGTGGATTTCGCTGTTCCCTAACTCAAGATTCTACGTTTGTTTGCAGCTTTGGAAAGTTATCTTTTACACCTATTCCAAAGCCCTACAACTAATCTAATGTAGGTTTGATACCAGAAAATATAAAAATGTCTAATCAATTTTTTATAAACGCTTTATTTTATGGTTGTTGTTACTCAAGAGGAAAATGGCATGGAAAATATGGTGTTTTGACCGACTCGAATGTTATGCAAAGATATGAATATGCAATCTTTTCATTTCGATGAAATCTATGCTACGAGAAGGAGAAAACATTTATCATTCCCATATACACGATGTCCCAAAATATATTAAACTCATCAATATCAAGATTCTCAAGAAATGAGAAAAAGATACTGTACACCAATGCACGATTCATGCCTCCCCCCAGCCATGAGGGGGAAATTGTTTCGGAATTTAAGACCAAAAAATTCCAAGAATCATGCAATTTCGCTACTTCAAATGCAAGGATGCCCCCAATCTAATATAAAGAAAGAAATTAAATATTTTTGTTTCAAAAATTTCACTAAAAGAAATAATGAACTTTGTTAAAACAAAGAAACCGAAACTAAAAGTTTTCTTTTAAAGAGAACTATTCAGAAGAAATTTGATCTTTCCCTAAACAATTCTAAAGAAAGCACACGCTTTGTAATTGAAAGACACTCAAAGAAAGAGACCAATCCTTCAAAACCAAACAAAGCAAAGATGGTTAAAAGAAACTCAAAGAATGTCAAGTAGACTGTAAACAGATCAATATAGGCTCCAAAAGTTCAATCCAACTGATCAAAGGAAAACTGGGCATCAAAAAGACAGGAAGACCTAATCCAAAAATTTTGACAAATGAGTTTGCAGCCTGGTAGTGGGGTACAGTGTGAGAATTAGGGGTTCTCGCAGTCTAGATACAGGCAGGGTGTGAGAAGGTCGCATTGAACTGAATAGTAGGGTGCGAACATCAATGATTCTCGCAGGCCACAGAGAGGTACAGTGCGAGAAGGTTTGTAATCAAGAAAAATTTGGGAAAATGACAAAAAATTTGAGTGAACTTTCAGATCCAGAGAGTCTGGATGGATCTCCCACAGACTCAGAGACCATAAATCAAGCAATCAAAGCAAGGGAAACTAGACTAACTAGAAAACAATCCATTCCCTAGTGGAGTCGCCAATTTTGTTATTGGATAAATCGGTCGGTGCAGACACTAATTGATCTCCCTAGATCCACCCAGATCTAGAACAAAACACACCAGAACATGATGATTTCCTTAAGTTTTAAATATTGAATTTACTAACTAAAGAGGGATGGGTGACATACCATTTAAATGTTGCTTCCTCTTGCCATCACCATCCTAGCTTCGTTCCAACGCTCATGAAATGATGATCTTGCAAAAGAACACAACCAACCAAAGTGCAAGATACCAGATATATAAAATATGCATAACATAAATGAAATGCTAGAAATGACAGAATAACAGTAAAATATCCAGCATAATCTTCACAATACACAGAAATGATATACGAAATAGCAAAATAAATAGCACTTTGAATCAGATAGAAATGTTCACAAGCCTCTTCGAGGGGGCAACCTCCAGTCGAGCAGCGCTCTGTTACAATAATATCCAAGCTAGGGTTTTCATACCCTTGACCCTTATTTATACTAAATATGTCTATTAAGAGAAGCATCTAGGGGAAGATCCTTCTAGAAGTGGAAGCTTCTATTAGGTATTCTTACATCCGCCTTATTCTATTTTATTGAAAGGTCTTATTAATATTGACCTTTATTACATCCGAATACATTGATCTAC
The DNA here is from genome assembly GCA_009831015.1 of Picea engelmannii. Classification (NCBI taxonomy): domain Eukaryota; kingdom Viridiplantae; phylum Streptophyta; class Pinopsida; order Pinales; family Pinaceae; genus Picea; species Picea engelmannii. The sequence goes on from ML795343.1 coordinate 111,789, forward strand.
CTATGTGCGGGTTAGGACCTTAACAT
>ML795343.1:127229-150371 GCA_009831015.1 Picea engelmannii
GATACCTTAGGTGACCCCTTTGAATGGTAAAGGGATGTTGATTATATCAAAAGGAGGTCAAAAAGGGTGGTACTGGCATATAGTTGGAGGTCAATAGTATGTAGTATGGGCAAAGAACATGGTCAAAACCGGGGACCAACAATTATCCTGCAACTCTGCTACTTTTGTCAGTGCCTATGCAGTTTTCTCCTTGATGGTGTCGTCTGTCTGAGTTGCCACTTCATCGCTTATCAGTCCTCCGCATTCTATATGAGTCTGTGTTTTCTGTTTTCTAGCTTCTTCTACCTGTGCAAGTACTTCTGCTACCCGTTCCTAGAATGGTTCTATTTGAGCCTGACGCTCATGTTTCTGTGTTTGCGCAGTGATAAGTTATGTTTGTATCTTCTTCAACTCTTGTGTTTCCTTGACCCGTTCTGGAATTGGTATGGTCTTTTGTCACTGTTTGAGTTATTGAATCATTGCATTGATCCTCTCCTCCTCCTTGTTCCAGTCTTGGACCTATGGATCCTCTTCCATCCTTGTCCAAAGTTGCGTTGTTTTATATAGCAAGTCGGCTGCCATATTGACCTATTTTTCTAGCTCCTACAGTTGCATTCTACTTCTTGCTTCCTTTGCTCCTTCACTGTTGGTGGAGTTTTCAGTCTAATCTATCCGTGGAGAGTCTCGATCTCCTTCTGATACTGATAAATTGCCTGCACAATCTGGTCGATCTTTTCTGTGGTTGGGAGTTCACTTCCTTGCGCAGTAGTTGGAAGTTTCCCAAAAATTTCTTCCACTCTGCATTCCAGCTCATTTCTGTGTTCCTTCTCCTCCCGAGTTTCAGATTTGGCCTGCGCACAAACTATTTCCAGCGCTTCCCGCTTCTTTGTTTCTTGGTGTATCTCAACTAAGTTTTTATGTTCTCGTGACTGCATCTCGTGGTTGATGTTAACCTATAGTTTGAATAATTCTTTTGATGGCCTCTATGTCAAGACCAATTGGATATGATCTAAATCCTTTAGTGGTGGCTATCCCACAATTTCATTCATTCGCAGCATGCTAGGCTTTATGTAGACTATGGAGTGTGTGTGTGGTATCGGAAGAACTGGGTCGTGTTCTTCTACCTCCACGCTTTCTATGGTCTGTGTGGTCGATGGCTCTATGCCTCTACTACTAGTCATGATTTGGGATTCCCTGAATTTCTTAAGGATCGGTCCCATTTCTGTCAGTTCCATCTATAGTTTATCCCTGTGGTGCACAACAAGATCGAAATCCTCTGCGAGGCAGTCTTTGACCATTATAGCAATAATCTCTCCATAATCCTCTGTGATTTTATAGTCTGGTGTTGGTCATTGTGCCTTCTCTTTCTTGTGCGCACCTACTTTTTGTATCGCTGGTCTCTTAGTTCCCCCTGGTTCCTGTGTGATGGGGTTCGATGTGGTTTCCTGTGCTCCCTCAGTCAGTTTCCACCGTCCATTGGTCGGCTGAGTGGTTTCTGGGTCCCTGGATGCTCGGAGTTGTCGTCTACCTCAGTTGACTTGGTTTGGCCCGCTCTTCGTTTCTTGGGTACTGGGATTTGTGGAGCCTGTGTTTCCGCCTTCGAAGCCCCTCCTTCCGCTGTTTGTCCTGGTACTTCTTTGGGTATGGTTGGAATCCTCCATTCATCAGGCCATTCACTGATGATCATGTTGATATCTCCCTCCATGACACAGTAGCGCATCTGTAGCCACTATTTATCCGAGTCCAGCCTTGGGTGTATCCACATGGCTTGTTGCCTAGCCCATAAATTGGCGATGCTCCCGTATCGTGCGACAACCTCTGGTGTTATTCTCCATGCTCGACTGATGTATTCATGTATCTCTTGTAGGTAAGCTTCGAATACAATTCCATTCTCCATATTATGCTTGGCTAGTGGTGCAGATCTCAGGAAGTGATATTGTGCTCCTCCTGGCTGTGGTGTGGTACAAACGACGACGTGTTCTGGTTCTCGCAATCCCATGAAATCTATGAGAGTGATCAGCCATGAGTAATGAAATTTTGTACCTACGTCCTACGCGTCTTTGCAGTCTACTTGGAACAAGTTTGATAGGTATGGCGACCAGCTCATGGAGGTGCCTTTTGCACACTAAGCTGCAACAACAATGAATCATGTCGGTACTTCGTCTTTGCAGCATTTTCTTAGCAGTTTGCAGGCTAATATTTTTGCACCCAATTTTGTCGCGACATTGTTGATCCGTTTAATTATAATGCTTCTTGTTCCCTTGTCGGTGCCATATTTCTTCTTCATCTTTTTTGTGAATGTTTTTTACTTGGACTTATCGTCCAGAATCAGCGCGGGATCCATACCCCGGGTGGGTAGGCCTGTTATCTTCACGATATGTTTGACTGTTATGGGGATGGGTTTGTCTAGCCATACATCCCCTCCATGTGTAACTTCTAATAGTTTCTTGATGCATGCCGGCGCATATTGGCCTCTGCCAAAGTGTGGTATCTTCAACAATACTAGAATTCCTGTTCTTTCCAATCCAGTTGCCCACTGGTGTGGCTGAGTGATCGTTTCTCTGAGTTGTTTCATGACTATTTTATGCATAAATACTTGTGGTGCAAGCTCTAGATATTTGGTTTCATTTGCTACGTCATGGTCATAATACTTGAGCTTCCCGATGTGACCCAATAGCTGTGGGTCCACTTGTACTCCCTCTGATATTTGAGGTGAGCTCAGTATCTGAATGCAGTCCTCCTACTGTGTTGGATGGATCGAAGTTCAAGCAACTCCTGGTTGTTCCTCTGTCATCCACTCTAGCCATTCCTAAGTAGTTCCATTGGTCTCCTCGGCTGGGTGACCTAAGCCAGGTGCTTGCATCTCATCTGGTTGCTCCTCTGCTCCCAGATGTTGTGTCATTTCGTTCACTTCCATGACTACTTCAGTATGTTTCGGTTGTATTTCTTAGTGAGTTTCTTCTTCTTTGTTCTGAGGCTCATGCACCACTACTAGTGTATCATGTTCCATGGCCTCTGTTTGTGGTTACATAATATCCTATAGTATTGGTATGAACTCTACTGGTATTTCCTCTGGTGATGGGATTTCGTCAATATCAATGATCTTTGGTGGTTGCTGCTCGTTTTCTTCAAGTGGTCCCCGTGACCTAGTCTGAACCCTAGTTGATCTGGTTGCCTGGCCTAGTTCTGTGAGCTTCGGTGGTTCCATAATGGTGTATGTCGAACGTTTTCTAAGTTCGAATAGCTTCGGTAAGCTCTGTGGTTTCACTCTATTCATTCTAGCTGTTGTTGCTCTTTTTCTGTTATCCTTTCGTGAATAGACTAATTGCTTATGTGATCATGTGTTGTATGGGCTCTTCATGAATCTTGTTGAGGATGCTTCCTCCATAATGAAATTAATGCACCATAACTATGAGTTCAATGCATCCACAACGGTTTTGTACTTGCCATTATGCCTACTCTATTGTCTCTAGTTGGCACGTTTAATGTGACATCCCATCCATCCTTGCCTTTCTTTAACTCTGCCTCATGTTGTCCTATCATTCTACTTTTGTCGACTTTCCTTTTCCCTCTTGTTTCCTTTTTCGATATGGTTGTTATCATTTCCCTTGCTAGCTTCATGTTTCATATGCGGCTTGTCCCTCATACTGTGCACCTTTTTTTTTTTTTTTTTAACTGCGCGGTGGGTGGTCGACTATCCTTGTACAGCTTCAGCCAACTCCCATTGATCAGTCCTCTGAGGTATGTGTCTGCTAGATATCTTAACTATACAACTCCTCCATCCGTGATAGGTTTTACCTCATATGGTCCTAGCCAATGCATTCTCAACTTTCCTGGGTGCTGCAACAATTTACTCTCGTAGAGAAATACTAGATCTCCTTCCTTGAACGTCTTCCTCTTGATGTGGCGATCGTGCCAAGCTTTGTCTCTTGATTTCCGTAGTTGTTGATGGAATCCTTCCAAGATTAGGTCTTCCTCCATCGAAAATAACTGATTCAGTGTTTCCTCTACTGTGCCTCATTCTGTCATGTGTGTGATAGCTACTACATGTAGACTGGGTATTAACAATTCTAACGACACTACTGCTTCTTGACCATAAACTAGTTTGAATGGTGTGTGGCCTCTCAACGTTTTGCATGTGGTTCCATATGCCCATAACACTGCTAGTACCTTGAGGTCCCATCCATCCCTGTTGACGTTACATATATTTGTCAAGGCATTCTCTAGAATTTTGTTGAAGGCTTCTACCGTGCCATTTGCCTGTGGATGATACGGTGTGCGTTTTTGGTGATGAACTTCAAACTCTTCGAGCATCACTCAGATGGTGTTGTTTATGAAGTGCATTACTTGGTTTCTCATCAAAATTATTGGGCACCCAAATCTAGTAATTACTTGTTCAAACAGAAAGTGTGCAACTGTCTCTGCGCTGCAATCTTTTACTGGTGCGGCTTCTGCCCATCTTGTTAGGTATTATGTCATGGTGATAATATATCTCGCCCCTATTCTTTTGGCTGGTGGGTTAATGGGTCCCACAAAGTCTATCGCCCATTTTTCAAATGAATGAAGTGTCACTTGCGGTCGTAGTGGCATTTTTTCCCTTCTGTTGTGTTTTCCTACCCTTTTACAGACATCACATTTCTAACAGTACTCTTTCAAGTCTCTGTGGAACGTTGGCCACCATAATCTTGGGCGTAGTACCTTCTGCGCAGTAGCATTTCTTGCATAATTCCCTCCTTCTATTCCCTCGTGGGCTTCTGCTAAAATTCTTGGTCGTTCATGGTCTAGTACGTATCTTCATAAGATTATATCTGCACCCATATTGTATAGTTCTCCTGCAATAAATTGATAGTCGGCTGCACGGACTACCATGTTCTTCTTCTGCATGGTGGTATATTCTTGCGGCATAGTACCTGTGCTCAAGTATTGGATTATCTCTGTGAAGTAATCATCAACAATCTGTACTAAGACTAACCGTGCATCTGGAAAGTTGTCTTCTAAATTCGTTAGTTCCTCTCCATTTGTGACCCTCGATAGGTGTTCAGGTCCTGCATTCAGTTTTCCTGGTTTAACTATTACCTCAAAGTTGAATTCTTGAAATAGTAATAACCATCAATAGATTCTCCCCCCAACATTGGCTTGTTGATTAGGTATTTCAGGGCTGAGTGATCTGTAAACATCTTAAAGTGTTTTCCCATTAGGTAATGTCTGTATTTTTTTAGTGCATAAACCATAACTAGTCTTTCTCTTTCTGTCATGTTATAATTTTGTTCTGAGTATGATAATTTTCTTCTTGCGAATGCTATTGGGTGATCCAAGTCTCCTGCTCCTGGTTGTGTTAAGATAAATCCAAGTGTTATCGTTGATGCATCCACATGTACATGGAATTTCTTCTCCCAATCTGGAAATACCAATATTGGTTCAGTGACCATCTTTTTCTTCAGGGTATCCAGACCATGTTGGCACTCATTATTCCATTGATACTTTGTATCCTTCCTTAAAAAAATTTCCATTAGTGTTGTAATATGTGCGTAACCTTTGATGAATTTTCTGTAATATCTCGTATGTCCTAACATTTCTCTTAGTTGGCAGACTATTTTTTGTGCTGGTATATTAACAATGACTACGATTTTGGCCGGATCCACTAGAAAACCCTCTTTGCATACTATGTGTCCCAATAGTATCCCAAATGGTGTTCCAAATATGCATTTCTTGATATTCAGTGATATCTGGCACTGTCTGCATCGTTCTAGCATCAATCATAAAACTTCCACATGGTTTTTTAGTAAGCTATACACTATCCAATCATCCAGGTATACTTCGAGGAATTGGTGGATGAATTCCTTAAATGTTGCAATGACCACTCTAGAAAATATCGCAGGTGCATTATTTATTCTGAACGACATGACTGTATACTTATAAGATCGCCATTCTTTCGCGAACGTGGTCTTGTGTCTATCCTCCTTTGCTATCTTAATTTGATGATATCTTGAGAATCCATCGGTGAATGAGTATGCTTCTTGGCCTCCTACGTTCGCGAGTACTACATCCATGAACGGTGTGGGGAATGGGTTGTGTAGGCATGCATCATTCAACTTCCTCAAGTTGACACATATCCTAATCCCTCTTCCCTATTTCTTGTCCTGTACTACCAATGGGCTTATCCATTCTGATTCTTCGACTAGTTCAATGATTCTGGCCTTGAGCATCATGTCGATCTCGTCTTTAACTTTCTGTTTATATATGGGGTTCAATCTATATGGTTATTGTTTAATGGGTCTCGCATCAGTTCTGAGTGGTATCTTCATTTCTCCTAATTCTCTGGCTATGCCTTTCATATCTGTAAAGGTTGTGGGAAAAAGGTCGATGTATTCGTCCAACAATTATGTGATGCTTTCTAGTGTCTATTCATCCCAATAATCTCCAATGCTGACCATTTTGGGTTGCTGGGTGGTCCCTATGTTAACCTTCTTTATCTTGATTGGCACAGAGATGACCTCTGACTCTAAGGGTGGTCCTTCCACATCTCTCCTGCCTTCGACTTCTTCGATCTGAATATCACGCAGATCATCTTCATCTAGTGCTTCCTCCTATATGTGGTAGCATGACAATAGATCCTTGACTGTCTTCTTATTCCGTTGTTGTACCTCTGTGACAGCTTCTACTTCTGGTTCTTCAATGAATATGATGTTTATGATCCGTTTCAGGGCCGTGTCTATGTTGGAGTTGAGATATTGTCTCAATTGATTGATTGTATGGTCAAGGTAGTTTTTTTATCTTGAGACGTGCTTGTTGTATTTATATGCATTCACTACATTAATTCAATATATTGATTAATGCCATTATTTGTGTGTAATACTCTACTCTCTGATTTTAATTTGGTATTAAAGCGATCTAGGCATGACTCCCTCAAGGGAGGGCCCATAAATATGAGGAGAGTAGAGTAATTTGTTGTGTGTTGCTATAATTTGTTTGTACCAGGTATTTTTTATGTGGCTATCAATTTGGAAGAAGATTTTTTATGGAGAAAAGAACTCTATGGCATGGGGTAAACCACAACATACAGAATGACTACAGAAATCAACTCTAATCCCAAGTATGATATATAAATAAAAATGCTAACAAGACAAGATAAAGAGCCTACCTCGTTCAGACGTTCGATGAAGACCATCGTTGAGCACTAGACTCAAAGATTTATACCTGTAGCTTGTCCCCAACAACCAAGATACAGAAGCATATGGTGATAATATATAATGTTAGCACATACAATAGCATAATCCATTAACATTCATAACAAATATGCCCATGGAATAATAATTCAAATATTTTCAAGACATCAATTACAGGAGAAAATAGTATTTCTATTAAAAAATGATCAACATAAGTGTATAAGTGACAACATTTCGTGTCGGCACATCTCAGAACCAAGAAAATAAGTCCCTTCTAGTTGAACCTCCACCACTTCTATCCTCCATTAAAGGCAAGCTCATATAAGAGAGATAACAAGGTTCTCCATCAAAGAGGGAAGAGCTTGGGTGATAAACAATGTGTTCAAAATTTAAAGGACAAAGGGATGCAGACTCAATGTGAAGTGAAAATTTCTCTAGAGTATCTTTTCTCTTAAAAGTTGAATTCTCTCCTTCTCCACGGTTTAGATATCGCCCAATTTATAGCCTTCAAATGGAACTGAAGGGCCGAGTCATAACATTTCCATTATATGGAAGGTCAAGGATCATGGATCTCGTGACATGACATGGAAACCCAACAAAATTTTTGATTTTGAGCACCAGACTTGATCTACACAGGATGTAGTGGTGCAACTTACATATACACATGCTTTCTAACTGGTACGGCGTGTATATGTGGAAAAATATGATTTTTTGGCTCTGGGAAGTGAAAAGGGGGACTTCAAGTCTGCATAGGAAAATGGAAAAAACCTTATGAGCAAGTGTTGGTCACTATTTCCCTTCTCGGGTTGTCTGAGTTATTGACCCAGGGTTCATGTCATTCGGGGTTCCAACAAAGCCTCTAAAACTATCGACCCTCCTAGTAAACTAGAAGGCAACACATGACCAGGAAGGTACTGTGCAGTCTCACCCGAGATAGATTTAAATGGGTGACTGTAAGACTCAGGTGTTTATAGCCTAGGATAAACTAGGGGATAGGGGTTTCTTGATTAAAGCCAGGTACCATGATCTGCAAGGTACACTACTTATTCCTTGAAGTCACATACGTATATCCCATATTTTAATTCCAGCAAAGTATAAACAGATTCATAACAATGTATTAGCTCATTCATTAAGATTAACTATTAATTGCTAAAAGAAAGTAGAGACATGCATACATTGAACACATTACGCAAGTATTACCATGTTTCACCCCCTCCTGGGCTACGTCCACAAAGATTTGGCTCTTGTCTCTTTTATTATGGCAGTTCTTCATTTCTGGCGCACACGCTTACAATTCTCCAAAAAACTAGGTAAGATCTATGTGAGGCGAACTAGATTGCACCAGGCTCTACAACCTATGGTCTAATCCTCAGATTTACCTTCCCTCGTATCTTCTTCTCTCAATATCTTACAAAATTGGTTCATACAGCTAAAAACATTACATATCACCTATTCTCTTGTGTGATTATAGTCTCCAAAACTTCACTCCAAAGCCTAACCCTCATCAACAACAATAATAACAACAACAATGATAACAACAACCATCATAACAAAAACCATCCCTATATGATACTTTTGTATCTATATTTATACATTTCGGGATCTTAAGCCTTTTATATAATATTACCAAAACCCTAACCCTTCTTACGTTAGGTCTTTCTCCCATGCGCATGTTGTTCTTCCTCCAACTGTCACTTTCCTTTGTGCACTCTTTCTTGCATGCACGTGTGATGTTCTTTTACTAGTTGTTAATTTAGTTTTCTACACGCTTTCTTTCCCATGATCGTTCTTCTTTCCCCTTCAGCCTGGTGCCAACAAGCTCCCAATACTGACATGTGACTCATCCCGAGTCACCTAATTGCTCTGTGCTTCCTTGATTTCCTTGGTAATCGTCTGGAACTTCTCCTACAACTCTGTTTCTTTTGTCAGTGCCTGCGCGGTTTTCTCCTTGATGGTGTCGACTGTTTGAGCTGCCACTTCCTCGCTTATCAGTCCTGTGCATTCTAGCTGAGTCTGTGCTATCTATTTTCTAGCTTCTTCTACCTGGGAAAATACTTATGCTACCCATTCCTGCAACAGTTCTATTTGAGCCTAACGCTCTTGTTTCTGTGTTTGTGCAATGATAAGTTATGTTTGTATCTTCTTCAAGTTTTGCGTTCCCTTGACCCGTTTTGAAATTGGTATGGTCTTTTGTCATTGTTTTAGTTCTGGATCATTGCATTGATCCTCTCCTCCTCCTTGTCCCAGTCTTGAACCTTTGGATCCTCTTCCATCCTTTTCCAAATTTGCGTTGTTTTATCTAGCAAGTTGGCTTCCATGTTGACCTATTTTTCTATCTCCTACAGTTGCATTGTTGGTTCCTGCTTCCTTTTCTCCTTCAATGTTGGTGGAGTTGTCAGTCTAATATATCCACGGAGAGTCTCGATCTCCTTCTAATACTAATAAATTGTCTGCACAATCTGGTCGATCTTTTCTACGGTTTGGATTCATTTCCTTGCACAGTAGTTGGAAGTTTCCCAAATATTTCTCCCACTCTGCATTCTAGCTTGTTTTTGCATTCCTTCTCCTCCTGAGTTTTAGATTTGGCCCGTGCACAAACTGTTTCCAGTGCTTCCCACTTCTTTGTTACTTGTTGTAGCTTGACTAAGTTTTTATGTTCTCGCGACTGCATCTCGTGGTCGACGCTAACTTGTAGTTTTTATAATGGTCTTGATGGCATCCATATCAAGACCAATTGGATATGATCCAAATCCTTCAGTGGTGTCTGTCCCACAATTTCATCCATTCACAGCATGCTAGGATTTATGTAGACCATGGAGTGTGCGTTTGGTATTGGAAGAAATGGGTCGTGTTCTTCTACCTCCACCCTTTATGTGGTCTGTGTGGTCGATGGCTCTATCCCTCTACTACTACTCATGATCTGGGCTTCCCCAAATTTCTTAAGAAGTTGTCCCATTTCTATCAGTTCCATCTACAGTTTATCCATGTGGTGCGCGACATGATCGAAATCCTCTGCGAGGAAGTCTTGGACCATTCTAACAATCATCTCTCCATCATCCTCCGTGATTTTATAGTCCCATGGTGGTAATTGTGCCTTTGTTTTCTTGCACGCATCTGCTTCCTGTACCGCTGGTCTCTTAGCTCCCCCTGGTTCCTGTGTGATGGGGTTCGATGTGGTTTCTTATGCTCCCTCAGTCGATTTTTGCTATCCATTGGTCAACTGAGTGGTTTTTTTCCTCCCCTTTTGGGTCCCTGGCTACTTTGAGCTGTCATCTGCCTGAGTCGACTTGGTTTGGCTCGTTCTTCATTTCTTAGGTACTGTGATTTGTGGAGCCTTTGTTTCCGCCTACGGATCCCCTCCTTCTACTGTTTGTCCCAGTACTTCTCTGGGTATGGTTGGAATACTCCATTCTTCAGGACATTCGCTGATGATCATGTTGATATCTCCCTCGGTGATGTAGTAGCACATCTATAGCCATTGTTTATCCGGGTATTGCCTTGGTTGTATCCAGATGGCTTGTCACCTAGCCCATAAATTGGCGATGCTACGATATCATGCGAAAGCCTCTGGTGTTATTCTCCATGCTCGGTTGATGGCTTCCTGTATCTCCCGTAGGTAAGCTTCGAATATGATTCCATTCTCCCTCTTATGCTTGGCTAGTGGCACGGATCTAAGGAAGTGATATTGTGCTCCTCCTAGCTATGGTGTGGTACAAAAGATGGCGTGTTCTGGTTCTCTCCATCCCATGAAAGCTATGAGAGTGATCAGCCATGAGTAATGAAATTTTGTACCTACATCCTGCACGTCTTTGCAGTCTACTTGGAACAAGTTTGATAGGTATGGGGACTAACTCATGGAGGTACTGAGATGCAACAACAATGACTCCTACCAGTACTTCATCTTTGCGACATTTTCTTAGCAGTTTGCAAGATAAGAATTTTGCGCCCAATTGCGTCGCGACATTGTTGATCCATTTAATTATAATGCCTCTTGTTCCCTTGTCGGTGCCATATTTATTCTTCATCTCTTCTTCCAATGTTTTTTCCTTGGACTTATTGTCCAGAATCAGTGAGGGATCCATACCCTAGGTGGGTAGGCCTGTTATCTGCATGATATGTTTGACAGTTATGGGGACAGGTTTGTCCAGCCATACATCCCCTCCATGTGTAACTGCTAACACTTGGTCGATGCATGTCGACGCATATTGGCCTCTACCAAAGTGTGGTATCTTCAGCAATCCTAGAATTCCTGTTCTATCCAATCTAGTTGCCCACTGGTGTGGTTGAGTGATGGTTTCTCTGAGCTGGTCCACGACTATTTCTTCATAAAGACCTGTGGTGCAAGCTCTAGATATTTGGTTTCATCTGCTACGTCATGGTCGAAATACTTGAGCTTCTTGACATGACCAAATAGTTGCGGGCCCACTTGTACTCCCTCTGGTATGCGAGGTAGGACAATCTCTGCAACCGATTTCTTTCGAGGTGGGCTCAGTATATGAACTCGATCCTCCTGCTATGTTGGTTGGCTCGAATTTCCAACAATTCCTAGTTGTTCTCCTGTCATCTACTCTAGCCACACTTAGGTAGTTCCAGTGGTCTCCTCAGTTGGATGAACTAAGCCGGGTTCTTGTGTCTCGTCTAGTTGCTCCTCTTCTCCAAGATGTTGTGTCATTCCGTTCACTTCCATGGCTGCTTCAGTATGTTCCAGTTGTATTTCCTGGTGGGTTTCTTATTCTTTGTTCTGAGGATCATGCACCATTGCTGGTGTATCCTGTTCCATGGCCTATGTTTGTGGTTACAGAATATCCTCTAGTATTGGTATGGACTCTACTGGGATTTCCTCTAGCGACAAGATTTCGTCAATATCGACGATCTTCGGTGGTTGTTTCTCATTTTCTTCCAGTGGTCCCCATGACCTAGTCTAAACCCTGGTTGATATGGCTGTCTATCCTAGTTCTGCGAGCTTCGGTGGTTCCATAATGGTGTCAGTCGAACGTTTTCTGAGTTCAAATGGATTCGGTGAGCTCTGTTGTTTCACTCTATTCGTTCTAGCTATTGTTGCTCTTTTTTTTTTCTCCTTTCACGAATAGACTAACTACTTCTGTGCTTGTGTGTTGTATGGGCTCATCATGAATCTTGTCGAGGATGCTTCCTCCATCATGCGATTAATGCACCATAACTGTGGGTTCAATGCATCTGCAGCAGTTTCGTACTTTCCATTATGCCTACTCTGCCATCTCCAGTTGGCACGTTTAATGTGACATCCCATCCATCCTTGCCTTGCTTTAACTCTGCCTCAAGCTGTACTGTCAGCTTACTTTTTCCGACTTTACTTTTCCCTCTTGTTTCCTTTTTCGATATGGCTATTATCGTTTCCCTTGCTGGCTTCGTGTTTCGTATGCAGATTGTCCCTCATGCTGTGCGCCTTTTTTTTTTTACTACGCGGTGGGTGGTCGACTGTCCTTGTATAGCTTCAGTCGGCTCCCATTGATCATTCCTTTGAGGTCTGCGCCTGCTAGATCTCTTAACTGTATATCTCCTCCGTCCGTGACATATTTTACCTCATATGGTCCTAGCCAATGCATTCTCAGCTTTCATGGGTGCTACAACAATTTACCATCGTAGAGAAATACTAGATCTCTCTGATTCTCCTTCCTTTAACGTCTTCCTCTTGATGTCATGATTGTGCCAAGCTTTGTCTCTTGTTTTCTGTACTTGTTGATGGAATCCTGCCAAGATTCGGTATTCCTCCATTGACAATAATTGATTCAATATTTCATGTACTGCATCTCGTTCTATCATGTGTGTGATAGCTGATACACGTAGAGTGGGTATTAAAAATTCTAACGACACTACTGCTTCTTGACCATAGACTAGTTTGAATAGTGTGTGGCCTCTCAAATTTTTGCTTGTGGTTCTATACGCCCATAACACTGTTGGTACCTTGAGGTCCCAATCGTCCCTATTGACGTTACATATCTTTGTCAAGGAGTTCTCTAGAATTTTGTTGAAGGTTTCTACCATGCCATTTGCCTGTGGATGATACGGTGTGCATTTTTGGTGATGAACTTCAAACTCTTCGATCATCGATTAGATGGTGTTATTTATGAAGTGCGTTCCTTGGTTTCTCATCAAAATTCTTGGGCACCCAAATCTAGTAATTGATTTTTCAAACAGAAAGTGTCCAACTGTCTCTACACTGCAATATTTTACTGGTGCGGCTTCCACCCATCTTGTTAGGTATTCTGTCACGGTGATAATATATTTCACCCTCATTCTTTTGGCTGGTGGGTTAATGGGTCCCACAAAGTCTATTACCCATTTTTTGAATGCCTGAAGTGTCACTTGCGGTCATAGTGGCATTTCATCCCTTCTGTTGTGTTTGCCTACCCTTTGAAAGACATCACATTGCTGACAGTACCCTTTCAAGTCTCTATGGATCGTTGGCCACCATAATCCTACGTGTAGTACCTTCTGCGTCATAGCTTTTCCTGCATAATTCCCTCCTACTATTCCCTTGTGGGCTTCTGCTAAAATTCTTGGTTGTTTATGGTCTAGTACATATCTTCGTAAGATGATATCTATGCCCATATTGTATAGATGTCCTGCGATCAATTGATAGTCGGTTGCGTGGACTACCAGGTTCTTCTTCTGCGCAGTGGTATATTCTTCCGGTGCAGTACCTGTGCTCAATTACTGGATGATCTATGCAAAGTAATCGTCAGCAATCTGTACTGAGAATAGTTGTGCATCTGGAAAGTTGTCTTCTAAATTCGTTGGTTCCTCTCCATTTGTGACCCTCGATAGGTGTTCAAGTCCTGCATTCCATTTTCCTGGTTTAATTATTACCTCAAAGTCGAATTCTTGAAATAGAAATAACCATCAATAGATTCTCCCCCCCAACACTGGATTCTTGACAAGGTATTTCAGGGCTAAGTGATCTGTAAACATCTTAAAGTGTTTTCCCAATAGGTAATGTCTATATTTCTATAGTGCATAAATCATAGCTAGGCCTTCTCTTCCTTCCGTGTCATAATTCTATTCTGAGTCTGATATTTTTCTGCTTGCGGACGCTATCGGGTGATCCAAGTCTCCTGCTCCTGGTTGCACTAAGATAGCTCCAAGTGCTATTGTTGATGCATCTACATGTACATGGAATTTCTTCTCCCAATATGGAAATACCAATATTGGTGTGGTGGCCATCTTTTCCTTCAGGTTATCCAGACCGTGTTGGCACTCATCATTCCATTGATACTTTGTATCCTTCCTTAAAAGTTTTTCCAATGGCGTTGTAATCTGTGTGTAGCCTTTGATGAATTTCCTGTAATATCCCATATGTCCTAATGTTTCTCTTAGTTGGTGGACTGTTTTTGGTGCTAGTAGATTAACATTGACTGTAATTTTGGCCAGATCCACTAGAAAACATTGTTTGCATACTATGTATCCCAATAGTATCCCAAATGGTGTTCCAAATATGAATTTCTTGATATTCAGTGATGTCTGGCACTGTCTGCATCATTCTAGAATCGGTCATAAAAAATCCACATGGGTTTTTAGTAAGCTATACACTGTCCAATCATCCAGGTATACTTCGAGGAATTGATGGATGAATTTCTTAAATGCTGTGATGACCACTACAGAAAATATCGTAGGTGCATTCTTCAGTCCGAACGACATGACTGTATACTGATAAGATCCAAATTCTATCATGAATATGGTCTTGTGTCTATCCTCCTGTGCTATCTTAATCTGATGATATCCTGAGAATCCATCGATGAATGAGTAGGATTCATAGACTCCTAGATTCACGAGTACTTCATCCGTGAACGGTGTGGGGAATGGGTCGTGTAGGCATGCATCATTCAACTTCCTCAAGTCAATGCATATCCTGATCCCTCTTCCTTGTTTCTTGTCCTGTACTACCATCAAACTTATCCATTCTGATTCTTCGACTGGTTCGATGACTCTGGCCTCGAGCATCTTATCGATCTCATATTTAACTTTCTGTTTATATATGGGGTTCAATCTATATGGTCATTGTTTAATGGGTCTCGCATCAGGTCTGAGTGGTATCTTCATTTCTCCTAATTCTCCGGCTATGCCTTTCATCTCTGTAAAGGTTGTGGGAAAAAGGTTGCTCTATTCATGCAATAATTATGTGATGCTTTCTAGTGTCTGTTCATCCCAGTAATCTCCAATGTTGACCATTTTGGGCTGCTCGACGATCCCTATGTTAACCTTCTTTATCTTGATTGGTGCAAAGATGACCTCTGACTCTAAGGGTGGTCCTTCCACATCTCTCTCACCTATGACTTCTTCGATCTGAATATCATGTAGATCATCTTCATTCGGTGCTTCCTCCTATACGTGGTAGCATGACAGTAGATCCTTGACTGTATGCTTATTCCGCTGTTGTACCTCTATGATAGATTATACTTCCGGTTCTTCAATGAATACGATGTTTCTGATCCGTTTCAGGGCCACATCTATGTTGGGATTCTCATTCTCGAATGAGAAAGTGATTGTAAAGTTATGTTGGAGTTTCTCCCATGTCTTGGTTCCTTTATGCATTTCCTGATCCATATACCAATTCGCTGGTATGCCCTCTAAAGTATGAATGAAGTGGTGAGAACATTCCTCCGGTGGCGTCATTTTCCATAGTGTTTTACATGCCTCCAAGTGTTCTGCTGGTGTGCCTAGTCCATCATATTTTTTTTGTTTGTTACCTGTCTGTTCTATGCTAAACCTTATGCACAGTAATCACTTACATTGGTACCAATCTATGATAGTATCTTTGTGTGCACCCCACCATCTTGCAGGTGTATCCTTTAGTGTTAGATCTAGTGCTAGCAATCTCTGGTTTTCTAATACTTCATCTTCATATTGTGTCAAGAAAGTTTCCAAATCATTTAGCTTGTGAAAATTGGGTGGTTCTCTGATTTCTGTGCCAATCCACCTTACTGTGCGGTCTATTCTAGCACACCTTCTCGTGGATACTTCGTGTAGTCTTTGGTGCCATTTCTCTAACTCGATATCTGAGTCTGTTGTACATGAAGTAATGCTCTACCAACTGAGTACCTTGTCTACAGTTGGGTTTATATCGTCCGCATATCGCGCAGTTGTTCTATACAAATGGACGATCTCTTCTAAATACAAACAAGTGGGTTCTATGAACCTCTCACCTTCTGATGGGTCAAGTGGGGCTATGACTCTGTAATCGTCCAACTCAAACATCATTTTTCTGGTTTTTAAGTTAATTATGGCCTGGTTGTCAAATTCCCAATCCAGACCAAGTAGCATCGGGTAAGGTGTTGTGTCATCTACTATTTCGATGACTTCAAAGTCTAGCTTAGTGCACACACCATCCAGATCTACTGTCACGCCTTTCAGTCTACCTATTGGTAGGACTCTATGTTGATTTTCTATCTTTAATTGAATAGTTGAGTATCCCAGTGTAGGTTCTCCCATGCATTTCCATGTAGCTTTTGGTAGTACATTCACTTCGGATCCTAGATCTAGTATAATGTCTCCCATATTGAAATCCCCAATGTTAGCATTTACTCTAAATTCCCTACCTGTGTTTCTTCTTGTGTGTAGGTAGTTGACAGTTTTCAATTCTGGCTTCTGTTCCGTCTTGCTGCTACATTTTTCTAGGATATTTTGCAATATTTTGATAGATGAAGGATCACTTAACATTTTGATGCATGACTACAAAAATTATTTGATAGTACTTACTTGTTCCTTGGTTTGCATTCTGTTGGTATGGTCCAGTGATGGCGACATTTCATATTCTAGAGCTTCCTTGCTCTGCTGTGTAGTCGACGCAATGTTCTCCTTCTAGAATTCTTGTCGGGCTTCTGTAAATATCTCCTTCTCCTTATGCGCGTCGAACTGCTTCTTCAGTGTTCTTGTTTACCCATTGGTTCTGCGTTGGTTCCTATCGAATTGCGTCATTTCCTATTTTCATTCCTCCTCGAGTGACTATGTTGATGTTTCATCCGTCATCCCTTGCTTCGGCTGAAATCCACTGAACATTCTGGTTATTTTGATTCCTTTTTTCTTGGATATTTACAATTAATGTCAGACATTCCTCTGTATCATGGTCCGATGCATGAAAATACATACAAGTCACTGGTGGTAGTGGACACTCGTGTTCATAATGTCCTGGTTGGTGGCAATTGTGACATGTGATTGGTCCTCTACCATGTACAAAACCTCCTCTGGCTCATCATGCTCCTCTATAAGCTGTGCAATCACCTCACGGCATGTTATACTGTGGTCCCTAATTATACTGCACGGTATTGTACTAGGGTTGTGCTAGGTTGTACTATGGCTGAGCATTATTGTACGGCTGCAACACAGTATTATACTGTTGTTGCACAGTGTTGTATGGGGCTGGGGCTTGAGTGAATTGTGGTGTTGCTTGCCCAATCATCATTTCGACATGTACCCTATACGCTTTTGATGTTCTTTCCTGCATTAGCTCCATAGTTCTGCAATCTTTGTCGCCATGGACGACTGACTTGCAAAAGGTGCAATATGAGTTCTTTGGAACTGTTTGGTATTTCTACATCATCGTGCAATGGTAAGGGTTGTGACCTAGTTTATTTCATATTTCACACCATAATCCTCCCTGTGGTAGTGGGTTTGGCATCCCCATCGCCATATACTATGAAAATGTTGGGCATTCATTCATATGGTGTTCTTTTGTCCCGCAGGTAGTGCACCAACCAGTTTCTCATTTGTCCTTGTTCTTATTTTGGTTCAGCTGAAATCTTAAGTTCTTCAGATCCTCTTTCAGTTCTTCGATAGTCAGGTCCATCTGCTGGTACTGATTCTCTTCCAATTGCAAGGATGCCTACAGAGCCTCTTCCTGCATCTGAAACTTATGTTGTCGTAATGGATATTTTAAGTATGGGAGTAGTGAGTTGACAAACAGGTGCCGATGCTGCATATCAGTCATAAGGTATTTTAACTTTACTTTTAATCACTTGAATCTTTGATCAATGTCCCATATTGATTCTCTTGGTTTTTGTCTTATTTCAATCATCTCATTCATGTATTGATCCTCTGAGCTCAACTTTTGGAACTCATTTAACAATAGTTTCTTAATGTCGTACAATGTCCTTGTCATTCCAGAAACATTGTTCTTGTCTAGACTCATGTACCAGTCTAGTGCTCGGTCTCTTAGCGTGATCAAATGAACAGATGCTTCTCAGGGTCTTATGTCGCTTCTCCTTGAAACTCTGGTAATTTGTTAGTAGGATCATGTCCTGCCATTCCAAATACTAAGATACTCCCTCCTCCGTGTGGTGTAGATACTTGACTAAGGTTGCCTAAATTGGCTCCTCCAGTTGTTTCTCTTTGTGTAGATGTACTTCCTGTTGTCGTACTTCCTCTGAAATTTGGTTGTCTAAACGATGGTGTTCTCTTTGGTGTATTGGTCGCACATGGGTTTATGGGTTCCACACCGACATTAATATGAAAGGGATGGCTACCTTATCCTCCTATTCTTGGGCCTCTTGTTTTCCTCTCATACGTGGTGCATAGGATTTCCTCAATCTACTCCACATCCCAGAGATCCTCTACCTCTTCCTCATATCTTTCCAAGCCCTCCCTCTTGGCTATGGCTCTCTTCTTGGTATTCACCTTATATTGGTAGGGTGCTCCGCTACGCGTCATTCCTGATGACGCCAAGATCCACTTAAGCTGGTCATCATCCATCAAGATCAGGTCCAAGGGATCCTCCTCCTTATTATCTTTATCCTGCCCTCCTTCCATTCCTCCTCTCTCTATCAGTGCTTCCCCCCTTCCCCCATGCACGCAGGGAAGTCTAGTTGTATGATTCCATTGTCATTACACATTTTTTATATAGAAATGTCTTGATAGGATTATACAGTGATCGAATGTACTTTCCTATGGGTCCTTGTAGGAACTCTTGCTCGTCTGTGTTGTATGACTTTGTTGTGTCTACCGGAAAATCTGTGATAAATCCTGCCACAATACTGTTAAGCCAAAATTTGACTGCGTGGGTGAATTTGTTGTTCACCTGCTGTAGCTGCTAGATCTGTACTAGAGTCCAATATAGCTGTCGAATCTGGTTCGTCACATGGTTATACTTTAACCTTAAGATCCACTCCTGTAGTAGATGCGGAAAATCACAGAAAAAGACTTCATGTAAATCCATAAATACGTATTTATCCAGGTATTTACGCGGTGTGATCCTGGGGTTTCTATTGTCTTTCTATGCAAAATCTATCTTTTTAGTTCTCAACCAACCCTCGATTTCTTCTCTCATGGGGTTCCAAGGTCTCAACATTCCCTTCTAATGGTTCATTTCTTTTCTGTTTCATTCCTTTAGTTCTTATTCATTCTATCTTGTCTACTTAGTCCTCTCGTGTTCCTCTTAACACGACAACAAAACCATTTGTTGGTCACTATTTCCCTTCTCAGGTTGTCTGAGTTATTGACCTAGGGTTCATGTCATTCAAGGTTCCAAGAAAGCCTCTAAAACTATCAACACTCCTGGTAAACCAGAAGGCAACACAACACCCAGAAGGTACTACACAGTCTCACCCGAGATAGCTTTAAATGGGCGATTGTAAGACTTGGATGTTTACAGCCTAGGATAGAGTAGAGGATAAGGGTTTCTTTATTAAATCCAGGTACCGTGAGCTGCAAGGTACACTAATTATTCCTTAAAGTGACATACGTATATCCCACAGTTTAATTCCATAAAAGTATAAACATATTCATAACAATGTATTAACTCATTCATTAATCTTAACCATTAATTGTTGAAAGAAAGTAGAGACATGCATACATTTAACACATTATGCAAGTATTACCGTGGTTGACCCCCTCCTGGGCTACATCCACAAATATTTGGCTCTTGGCTCTTTTATTATGGCAGTTCTTCATTTCTGGTGCTGCAAGCTTACAATTCTCCAAAACACTGGGTAAGATCTATGTGAGGTGAACTAGATCACACCAGGCTCTACATCATGTGGTCTAATCCTCAGATCTACCTTCCCTCATATCTTCTTTTCTCAAGAACTTACAAAATTGGTTCATACATCTAAAAACATTACATATCACCTATGCTCCTATGTGATTAATGTCTCCAAAACTTCACTGTTGGTGTGTAAATATGTTCAGTGTATATCGCACACTCATTTAAATGTTAATCCGAGATTTGTAATCGAAAGAGTCATTACACCATATGTGCCAAGAACAAGTAATCTATCTAAGTCTGTTGCATATAGGAAATAATTAATAACATAAAAATTCCAGTTCTAAGATCTCTAAATACTTCAAAATATCCTCTGATCCTAAAAG
Organism: Picea engelmannii; assembly: GCA_009831015.1. Classification (NCBI taxonomy): domain Eukaryota; kingdom Viridiplantae; phylum Streptophyta; class Pinopsida; order Pinales; family Pinaceae; genus Picea; species Picea engelmannii. The sequence goes on from ML795343.1 coordinate 147,713, forward strand.
AGAAAACTGATAATGAAAGTTAGACAAATAGTCAATCAAAGAGATATTGTACCAGAGAAACAAGTCTGTTCATTTTAGGCACTTGTATTGAAAATATGAACTTTAAGAAGCTTGTCTCCTGTAGTAATTAAAACAATCAACTCCAACCATTCTTGAAACAAAAATCAACTTCAACTTCATGTAATTCAATCAAACTAGCACAAGGGGAATTCAGTATAATTGAAAGACTTTATTACAGCACATGAAGATGAAATATAAAGTCTCTTGGTCCCTTGCGATACAACAATCATAAACTTAAAATATTAGTTCCACACTTCAAATTATGAGATAGCTACCTTCAGGGATGATTTTAAGGATGGAAATTTATTTTAAAATGTAGAAACCTTGGCGAATCTTATTAATCCTTCATATGCCATTTATAAATGTTTGGCGATATTTTTGTAAAAATATTCAAATTTCTAAGGATTTTATATAGTTTGTATAAAATTTTGGCAATTTTTAAGGTAAAATAATTTTATCCTATAGAATTTGGGCGAATAATTTTTAGAATAGAGAATATTTTTTTGGGAAAACCTTGGAAAATTAGCCCATGAACGAACTTTAGCCCCTAAAATCATCCCTGGCTACCTTCAACATTGGATAATAAAATGTATATTCGATCTATCATTTGCCTATACACACCAATCCAAAATGATGAACTCAATGCTCAATCCTGAGAATAAATTAAAGACTAATCACACACACACATGCTGGTGTAAACTATCCACACAAACACACAGAACATATACAATGAGGTTTACCTTAGTTGGGGCGGTGGGCCCTTGCCAAACCAACAAGGAACCTCTTAAGGAGTTAAAAGACTAAAACTTTCACTCACATCCAAGAATTGACATAAAATATCTTTTGTATTAATTCAGCTGGTAAATTGGATCAACAGTCTTTTACTTCATACATGACGACGACAAGTACTGTCTGATTCTTATCGTATATTTCTTACATTCCTTTCTACACAACATTCCTTATTTAAGGTAAGAAAATACTACCAATATTTATGGATAAACATTAAACAGTTTGAGAAATTCTAGAATTAAGATTTACATCGAATTTTTAGGAGTCGACTCCATCCTCATGACACGAAGTGCATGAGCGATGGAGTCTCTTGCAACTGGAGAACTGACTCAGATACTTCTATCCAACTGTCTTCTCGAAATATCCACCATTATCCAGGTCCAACTGGCGCATCCTGAAACAGAGGTTTTGGTACCATATTGCACACAGTCGTGAGTCTAGTACCGAAATAGAACAGAGCAAGGAGTACCGAAATAACACATGTCTTGGTACTAGAATGGGGTTGGTACCGGATCAAAACTGTCTTGGGTACCAGAATGGATTTGATACTGGATTACACGGTGTCTGGTAGTGCTGGATAGACTGCTCATAAATCAAATTGTTAGAACTATACAAAATAAAACACTTTCAATCGAATTCATTTAAGAAAGTTAAACAAACATGCTTTAAATCACCAATTACCTCTTGTAGACATGACATAGCTATTAGGCATGTGTTTTGGGAGGGAATAGTCTAGTATAGGTTTATAATAGAGGCAAAAATACTTAGATAGAGGGTAAGATAGGGTATTATCTTATGTCAAAATGGAGACTCAACATTCACTCCAAAGCCTAACCCTCAACAACAACAATAATAACAACAACCATCATAACAACAATGATGATAACAACAACCATCATAACAAAAACCATCCCTATATGATACTTTCGTATCTATATCTATACATTTCGGGCTCTTCAACCTTTTACAGAATATTACCAAAACCCTAACCCTTCTTACGTTAGGTATTTCTCTCATGCGCGTGTTGTTCTTCCTCCAACTGTCGCTTTCCTTTGTGCATGCCTTCTTGCATGTGCGCGTGTTGTTCTTTTGCCAGTTGTTACTTCAGTTTTCTGCACTCTTTCTTTCCCATGAACGTTCTTCTTTCCCCTTCGACCTAGTGCCAATAGAAAGTTTCATGGGATGAGGAAAATATTGATATAACATATGCCCCCTAATATGTGAGGTCAGAGGAGTATCTACGATGGATGAAATACATTATAATTCCCATAAGTGGAGTAATGAAGACCCATCTGGATGAACTAGTTTCTCATGAGAATATTACAAACCATAATGACTTTGTACACATGGCTGCCAATTTGAATTACACTATAGATCCATGTGGAAATATACCAAACAATTTTTCATGTCTTTGAATAGACAATACAAAGTAGATACATGCCATAGGCTATCATAGTCACGAACAAGGCCTAGTGAAAACCAGTCTCAAAATCAATATGAAGATATTTGTATACAATGGAGTACAATCTAATCTCCCATGATCACTGAAGTCATATAGGTATTGGTCCAATGAATGATAGCAATGACTCAAGAAATCTTCTACTATAAATTGATGTCTTCAAGTCTTTTACATGATCCATGTAGTATACCTAGGGAGATAATATGGGGTACCTACGGAGGTACCCAATGGGAATGTAGTTATGTGCTATTAGTGGAAGTCAATTAATATATGGGAATGTGGTCATTCAATGTAAGGTGGACTAGGTCCACTATATTAATAAAGGCCCACTATGGTAGTTGGATGTAATAA
>ML795343.1:163237-180474 GCA_009831015.1 Picea engelmannii
GTATGTGTATGATTGTTCATTTGTTCATTGCTTATTTATTACTGCTCATTATTGAATAATAATTCTACATTGATATAACATTTGAAGAAAAAGGATTAAAATTACGTTATTACTGATTCACCCCCCCTCTCAGTAATCCAACAGATCATATTAATCTATCCCAAACATAAACCTACTTCGCACATTTATATATGAAATGTAACATACTAATGCATCATCAGGGTAGCGGAGTAAAGAACACAACATCAATCACACACAACAATAGGATATACATGGTTCACCCTCTCCCTAGGGATACGCCCACATAACTGTGATTTATAATATATTAGGTGAAAGCTTACAGTTCTATCTATGCTCTTAGATTGAATATCTCTCTCCCTCTCTCTTTTCTCTATCTCCCTTCCCTGTGCACCTAGCTGCAGGGTTGATCTTCGCACCCAGCTAAAGATCTTACAACACAAACTTCTCTCTCCACACAATACTTCTCTCTCATTAATAACAACAACCACTCACCACCACATAATTGACCCCATATCAGGTCCTCTTGACCTTTATTTATACATTACAATATCTCATCGACAGCCTTAGGCTGAAGCCTAGGTGTCAAAACTCTAGATACCTAAGCCCTAGGTGTCTAAAACCCTAGATCAACTTGACCCACTTTTCAGGGCTTCACCGGCCTGTCTTTCCTTCTTTTCCATGAGGTGCTCCATATCATATACCGATGGATTTTTCCTCTTGCTAAGTTTTCCATGATCCATATTCCTTGTTGATCTGTCTTCCTTGATCTCCTCATCCAACGACTTGCTTTCTCTTACTTCGATCCATCTTTTCTACTCTTTTGCTCACTTTGACCCAGTATCAGTCACTGTGTCATTCGCACAGTTCACATTGATTATTTTCTCCCTTAATCTTCGCTTACTTCTAGAACCAAGGGCCAACAAGCCCCCAACACTCACCAGTGACTTGTCCCAAGGCACTCTGATCTGAACCTTCGTCTTTTCTTCAACTATAGATTGCGTAGCACAGTCTGTCATTTCTGCTCTGTTCCTCCCCACTGTGTGCAGACTATCTTTTCTATGTTTAGTACCCAGTTTCAACTACACCTAGTACCTATAACCTTCACCTTCTTTTTTTACCAAGAGCTGAGAGGCAGCTGGTTGTCATAGTACAATTTCAACCGGCTCCCATTCACCAATCCTTCCTTCCATTCTCCATTCAAAGTATTCAACTCTGCAGCTCCTCCTTCCATGAAATAGGAAACCTAATATGGCCCCATCCAATGTGTTATGAACTTCCCTAGATGCTTCATGAACTTGCTATTGTATACCAATACCATATCTCCTTTCTTAAATTCTTTCTCCTTGATATGCCTGTCATGGTAGGCCTTTTCGCGTTCCTTCTAAACTTGCTGATGTAATCTTGCAATAAATCGATCTTCCTCTAGTTCGACCCATTGTGAGAGCCTCTCTTAAACAAAATCAGTGTCATCCATATCTATAAAGGTTGTGATTCTTAATCTAGGTACCAAATATTCCATCGAGACAACTGCTTCTAGACCATAAACCAAGTTAAAGGGGGTTTTCATTGTTAGCTTCTTACAAGTGGTTCTATAGGCCCATAATACTGTTGGTACTCTCAAATCCTAGTCATCTCTATTCACACTACAAATCTTTGTCTATTGTATCCAAGATCTTGTTGAAAGCTTCGACCATCTCATTCGCTTGTGGGTGGTAAGGAGTTCTCTTCTGATGGTGAACTTCAAATTCCTGAGTCAAGGCTTCAATAGTCTTATTAATAAAATGTGTACCTTGATCAATCATGAGGATATTTTGGAATCCAAACCTATTTATGCTATCATCAAATATGAAACGAGGAGTTGTAGTTCCACTACAGTCCTTAACTTCTCTTGCTTCTACCCATATAGTCAAATACTCTGTCGCAGTGATGATGTATCTAGCTCCTGTGCGCTTCCCTGGTTGGTTTATAGGTCCCACGAAGTCAATGGCCCATTTCTCAAATGATTGTAAGGTTATCTGGGGTGCTAATGGCATGTCATCTCTTCTGGATAGTTTCCCAACTCTTTGGCATACATCGTAGGCTCTATATTATTATTTAGCATCTCTGTGTAAAGTAGGCCACCAGAGGCCAACTTGAAGAACCTTCTACATTGTTTCTTTTCCTGCGTAGTTTCCTCTTGTGATGCCTTCATGAGATTATACTAAAATCAGTGGTCTTTCTACTTCCATGACACATCTCCTTAGGATCTCATCAGGTCCCATCTTGTATAGTTGTCCATCTATAAGTGAAAAATATGTAGTGTGCACTACCAACTATTTCTTCTGGGTGATTGTGTATTCACTAGCTGCCATTCCTGTTGACAGGAGCTAGACTATCTCGGCGATGTTATCATCAACCTTTCTAATGGAAAGAAGCTATGCATACGATAGTGTATCCTCCAAACTAGTAGGTTCCTCTCCATGTTCCAGCCTCAACAAATGGTCAGGTCCTTTGTTCATTCTCCCTAGCTTAACCACGATCTCAAAATCATATTCTTGAAATACAATAAGCCATCTGCGTATTTCCCCCCCAATACTGGCTTGTTGACTAGGTATTTTAGCGCGGAGTGATAAGTGAACATTTTAAAGTGTCCTCCCAACAAGTAGTGGCGAAACTTTTGCAGCGCATACACCATGGCTAAGCCTTCTCTCTCAGTGGTGGTGTAATTTATCTCAGTTGTTGATAGCTTCCTACTAACAAAGGCTAATGGGTGGTCAATATCTCCTGCTCCTGGTTATGCTAACACTGCTCCCAATGAAATAGAAGATGCATCAACATGCACATGAAATTCCTTGCTCCAATCTAGGAAAACCAGAATAGGCACAGTAACCATTTTTTGTTTCAGTGTGTCAAAGCTCTGCTGACATTCTTCCGTCCATTGAAACTAACGATCTTTCTTCAAAAGATTCTCCATGGGTGTTGTGATCTATGCATAGCCTTTAATGAACTTCCTGTAGTATCTAGTATGTTCCAATGTAGTGCACAGCTATTTGACTGAAGTAGAAGAGGGTAAATCAACTATAATGGAAATCTTAGATGGATCTACCAACAATCCCTTATTACACACAATATGGCCTAGCAACACTCCAAAGGGTGAAAAGAAGATGCACTTCTTCAGGTTCATGGAAATCTGACATTGCCTGCACTTATCCAACATTAGTCTTAAACATTCAATATGATTTTGCAATAAGCTAAAAATAGTCCAATCATCAAAATATGCTTCCAAAAATTTATGTAAAAACTCCTTGAATGCTTCGACCACCACCCTAGAAACAATGGTTGGTGCATTCTTCAATCCAAACAATATCACTGTATACTGGTAGGATCCCCATTCTGTGGCAAATGTGGTCTTATGGCAATGTTCTTTGGAAATCCTAATCTGATGGTATCCTGAAGAGCCATCTATAAAAGAATATACCTCCTGTCCTCCTACATTATCTAACACTTCGTCAGTAAATGGTGTAGGGAATGGGTCATGTAAACAGTCATCATTCAGCTTCCCAAGATCAACACATATCCTAATTTCTCCAGTCTTCTTATCTTGTACCACCATAGGGATAATCCATTCTGATTCTTCAACAGGTTCTATGATTCCTGCTTCCAACATTTTGTCTAGTTCAATATTCACTTTCCCCTTATATTTAGGGTCCAATCTATAATCTCTTTGTTTAACTGTCCTTTCATCTGGTTTCAAGGGGATATTCATCTCTCCCATGGGCCCTTTAATTCCCTTCATATCAGTGAACTTGGTTGGAAACAAGTCTTGATATTCATGCAGTAACTCTGTGATCTTATCAATAGTGGCATCATCCCAATAATCTCCAATATTAGCAATATTAGGTTCTTGCTCTATTCCAATATTAACTTTTTTGATTTTGATTGGTTGTCCAATAAAAGGTAGTTCGACTCCTAGTCCTTCTATGTTTCATTGTCCTTCTTTTTATGCGATGTTCACCTTCCTAGGATCATCGTCTTCATCGACATTGATATTGTAACATCCTTGCAATTTCTGAAGAGGTGCAATCCATTCATCCTCTTCTTGGTCCATAGGGAGGCTAGGTGCCTCCTCAAATACTTTTTGTCTTACAACCTGTAAAGCTTGATATACCATAGAGTACTGACTTTCAAACAAGAATGTAGGTACAACGTTCTGTGTCATACCCTTCCAATCTGCAATAGTGAGGCACAGTTTTGCTTCAAGGTACCAGTTGATAGGCGTTGTGTCTAGAGTATTGATGAATTTATGAACCCACATATCTTGAGGAATGCAGCTCCAGGCCTCCTCACAACTTCGCACATGGTCTTTCAGGCATCTTTGATGTGTACCTAACTTTTCATCCTTCTACTTGTTCGTAAAATCGCGTTGTCATCAAAGTGCAACATTGTATCCAGTTCACGATGTTCCTTTTATGCGTTCCCCACCATATTGCTGGAGTAGATTTCAAATCCTTTTCCAATGCCAACAGGCTCTGTTGTACTAGTATAGTTTCTTCAAATTCCAATCCAGTGAACTTATCTGGTCAATCTATCACATCGCCATGCAAAAACTTCATACATCTTGTTCTGCCAGTTCTCTAGTGCTTCTTCTAAGTCTGATGAGCATGCACTGTCAGTTTGCCAGCTTAAATTCCCATCTGCTGTAGGATTAATGTAATCCTGCGGTCTTGTGGTCAATTTGTATATATTCTCTATCTCATATGTGTGGTCCTCTTCTCTGATGGGCTTTATGTATCTGGTGCCTTCATCAGGATCTAGAGGTGCGATGACCCTAAGGCCTTCTCCTTCAAACATCATTCTTATTTTATTCAAGTCAACAACAGTAGAATTGTTGAAATCCCAATCAATTCCTAACAACGCAGGGTAAGGATAGCTATCATCGACTATCTCAATCACCTCAAAGTCCACAAATTTTCTAACCCCATCGATGTCCACAGGGACATGTTCCAGTATTCTAAAGGGTTTCACAGCCTATTGATTGGCCATCTTAAGCTTGATGGGTGAGTAGATCAACTTAGGTTTTCCCATCAGTTCCCAGGTCATCTTCGTCATAACATTGACCTCTGACCCTAATTCGAGGAACGCATAATTTATATCATATTCTCAAATTTGAGAATTAAGGTGTAGTTCCTTATTTGTCCTTCTCTTTTTGGATAGTTGATGTACTGCTTCATTTAGTAGAGGATATACCTTTCCTAGTTCATACTGTCTGATCAAGTTTTGGAGCTCTTGTACAATGCTCTCATCCTTTATCAAATTAATACAAGTGCATAAAAATTCCATGAGTCTACTTACCTCTTTTCCTTCTCCAGGTGAAGCAGACTAATCAAAGGCTAGGGGCATTCCACATTCTCTCACTTCTTGTTGTGCCTTTGATGAAGAAGTCTGATCTCTTCTAAACTCTTTTCTTGCCTCTTCAAATGTCTGCTTCTCTCTCTTTGGATCAAATACTTGTGTCTTCTCCACATCTTTTCTAACTCCTGATTGTTCTGTAGTCTTCCCTGGAGTCACCCTGTCTTCTCCTATAGCAGTACCTCCTCCAGTGATAACAATGACTCTAGGATATTCTCTGTGAGGTTCTACTATGATTATTTGTACTTGTTGGTTTCCTCCTTGTCTTTCCTGAAGTTTGGTTAACAACGCAAAACAATCTTCTATGACATGTTCGAATGAATTACAGTAAATGAAAGTGGTACAAGGGTTATGACAGTCCCTTTCCAAATGATCTAGTTGTGCGCAGTTATAACAAATGATTTGAACTCTACCTTGAACCATACCTCCTCATCATCCTCTTCCTCTGAATCCACCATGAGGGTTGAAGTTTTCTCTTCCAGGGAAATTATACTATGTAGTGTTCCCTTCTTATTGTACTTTGCCTTGAATTTTATATATATCCCTTGACCTTTCATGGATGAGGTGATAGGCCCTACAATCCCTATCATCATGCCCTACTGACTTACAGAACTTGCAATACAGATTTTTTGGTGTCTGAACATATTTTTGCATGTAATAGCATTCAACAGAGTGATGTCTATTTCTACATACCTCACACCATGGTAGGGTAACTTTCTTCAAAGGGATCAGAGCTCCAGATGCCAAGTACTCATGAAATAGGGGGCAATGCTCCTTGTCATGGCCTTTCAATTTTCATCGAATGCACAAAATATCTTCTATTTTATATTTTCCCTTGTCTTTCTTCATATCTTTGAGCTGCAGAGACAAGCTAGTTAACTGACCTAAAATTTGACTCATACCTGAGTTGGATTCTCCCATAGGGGTTGATTCTATCTTCATGGAAATATCCAGTGAATTAGCCTGCGAAGCAATCTTCTGTCACAACAGAAGGACTATGATGTGTGGTAAAAGGGAAGCAATGAACCATTCCTTGTTCTTCTTGTCTGGGATCTGAAAAGTTAGCCAGCTCGTTAAGGTTTTAAACCTCTGATCAAACTCCAAAACAGGTTCATCTATTCTCTACTTGATTTCTTTTAACTCTATAATGCATTGTGACTTCGAATTGGGTTTCTTGAATTATGCAACACATTCTTAATCTCATTCAATGGTTTAAGCTGTGCAATTCCTTATACAAGTTTCATGTACCAACTCAATGCGCTATCTCTCAAGGTAGTACTAAACTGAGCTCATTTAACATCTTCATCGGTGACATTATTAATACTCCATAGAGATTCACATAGAAACCAGTGTTGATCAGGATCTTTAGATCCATCCCCTTTAAAGGTGGGTAACCTCATCTCATCTTCCATAGATCTTCCTAGGTTTCCTGACTGAGCGCGCACTAAACCACTTGTACCAGTGCTCTAAGTTCTCTGATAACTCATGTTACTTTGGTTAATTATTGTTGTTGAAACAACAAGGGTTGTAATAGCACTTAGTTCAACAGTCTATGCAATCCTTGATGTTTTTGACTCTTCTCGGTGAGGTTCTTTAGTCTTCTCTTATTTTTCCCTATTGGACTCCAAATATTCCTCATTCAAAAACTCTTCTTCTTCTCCATTATAGAACCCTTCTTCTTGTACTGGTTCATGACTCTGCTCGAACAAGTTCACTAGAGGAGCTTCTCTGAAGGCCCTCCCACTATGTGTGTGTCTGATCTCTGTGTCGTTTTCACTGTCTAAATTCTTGAACATTAGCCTTTTTAGTCTGACCCACTACTTTATCTTCAAGATGTTCCTCATGCAATAGCATCTTGATTTTCAAATTCAAGAATTGTAAAAATTTTCCTTTAGGTCCTTTAAATAAATATATCTCTGCTTGGCTATATGATTCTACCCTATCAATAGAAAACTTTGTGATATACCCTCCAATGGTACTATCAAATGAGTGATCTAATTCTCTTGAAATGACATTATCAACTCTTTTTACCTTCTTGATCAACGTTGATGTCCAAACCACAGGTGGTCTATATTTGATCTCAAACTGGGTGTCTGCTAATCTGACCAACCACTCGTATAGCTCCTTATGAATTCCTCCAAAGAAAATATCGTGTATATCAGTAAAGATATACCATCCCAACCATTCTTTTGTGCCAATATTAGGGTTCTTATTCTGAGCTTCTGCGAAGTCCTTTTCCTGTTCTTCTATCCACTTATGAATCTCTGTCTTCGATGGAAACCACCTTGACATTCCCTCAAGAATATCCCACTCCTAGGAATGGAACCATTTGTTGGCACAAGGGAAGACCTAGGGTTCATCTCTAATAGTGTACCAACAAGCCCTAACTACTGGCCCTTTCGGAAACACCTGTGAAACAGATGTAGTCTCACCCGAGGTAGCAATAGGGGGTTGTAGGACACAGGTGTCTACAACTAGAGGAAATGAAAGTGGGATCAAGGAAATCATACATGGAGATCAGATTATTCTATCCCAAACGTAAACCTACTTCACACAGTTATATATAAAATCTAACATAGTAATGCATCACCACGGTAGCAGAGTAAAGAACACAACAACAGGATATATGTGGTTCACCCTCTCCCTAGGGCTACATCCATGGAACTATGCTTTATAATATATTAGGTGAAAGCTTACAGTTCTATCTGTGCTCTTAGCTTTCACATCTCTCTCCCTCTCTCTTTTCTCTATCTCCCTTCCTTGTGCACCCAACTGCTGTTATAGCAAGTTTTGCCTCACCATTGCTATCTTGCACAGAGGTCCTTTTTCCATTTCCCCATGCAGAATTGTCGTCCCTTTTTGATGAATCCAGAGCCAAAAATACATAGTTTTCCACATATACGCGCCCTATCAACTATACAACATGCGTATACGTAGGCTTCTCCACTACAACCCACGTACTTCAGGGTTTGTTCCAGAAAATACTAAAATGGATTCGGGTTTCCATGTCACGATAGGATATCTCTAATCCTTAGCCTTCCACATACTGGAAACATTCTGACTCGGCCCTTCAGTTTCATTTTGACTATTATAAAAGCACAATTTTGAGCTATGGAAAAGAGGAGAAATAATTCAACTTTAAGAGAAAAGTTACCCTGGAGAAATTACTTCATATTGAGTCTGCATCCCTTTGTCCCTCAAGTCTGAACATAGTGTTCAGCCCCCAAGCTCTTTCCCTATTGTGGAGACAACCTCATTCTCTCTTTTCTATGAGCTTTCCTTTGGTGGAGGATTGAAGTGGTGGAGGCCCAGTTGGAAGAAACTTGGCTTCTTGGTTTCAAACCGTGCCGACACGGAAGTCTGTAATGTTGTCACTTATGTTGATCATTTATTAATAGAAATACTCCTTTCCCGTCCTATTGGTATCATGAAAATATATGATTATTATCCATGGGCATGTTTGTAATGTTATTAATGGATTATGCTATCTGATGTGCTAACCCCTTTTACATTATCACTGTATACTTTCTCTTATTGTTTGTTAAGAACTTGTTGCAGGTACAAAGCTTTGGGTCAAAGTGCTCAATGGTGGGACATCATCGAATGTTGGATCGAGGTAGATCTCTTTCTTCTCTTGCACATTAGTTTGTATAGCATATGTTGGAATTGAGTCGATTTCTGCAATCATACCTGTCTGTTGTGGTTTACCCTTGGCCATAGAAATTTTTTCGCTCATAACAGAGTTGGCGACTCCACTGGGGATAGATCTTCCTTCTAAGAGTTGAATTACTTTTTCTTCTTGAATTGCTCTTCTTCTTTTGTGTTTCTTGTCATATCACTGCTTGACATATTCTGTTTACTCTAGGTATGACTTTTCAGCCTTTTTCCCTTTCCTGGCCTTGTTTTAAATCCTGTACGCTCCTTTTTCCTTGACAGTTGCATATACACATGTGTTGTCTCACTGCAAGCTGCGTATATATGCACTTTTCTCCTGAACAGTCGCATATACCACTTTCCCTTTCTTGTTTGCTTGGTTTAGTGACTGCTAGGTGGGACTTGATGATTGATAAGCCTTCTTAGGTCTCTGTAGTGCATGTTGATATTCTCTAAGTCCACAAGAAACCTGTTTGGAGTTGAATTTTTGGGCGTACTCTTTCTCTTTGTTTTTCATTTTTTTATTTGTCCTTGTACTCTGGGATTTTTTCTTGGTTGCTTGGTATTTTGCTTGAGTTATTTCTTTTATACACAGTATAATTTTATATATCAGGTTGCTTATTAGTCCATGCACTTTCTTTTTATTATATTTAAAATAGAAAAAAATAGGCATTTTACATTGCTTGGCATTTTTGTCTTTTGAATCTTTATCGTTAGCTTAGTGCATTTAGTGAAAGATTGCATTTTACTTCTGAATTGCAGAGTTGAAATTGAAAATTGCACTGTTTTTATACACATATCATTCATTGAAAAAAGTTAAAGATAGACTTTGCACTATATTCATATTTATTTTCTTGCAGAGTCATAACATCATGAGTTTCACTTCCATACCTTTTTGACTAATCAAGGACAATAAAATTTATGCTTTAAATTAAAATTGATTAGTCATGATTTTATTTTTTAGGGTGCACCAACTAGTCTAGGATTTAGTGCCTTGGAATAGGATTTTGTGAGTAAACTTATCCAAGGAAATTAAATCAACATATGTGTCTGAGATAGGGAGTTGATAAGTCCATTGTATAATTAGTAAGATCAAGAGGCTCTGCTCGCACCCGAGTTAATCACAAGGTCACACGAATTTAGTTGAAGGTATAACCCCTGGATACTTGCCTAGTGTCATATATATTTATGTCGATTTATTTGTATTTAGGGATCTTGCTAGTGCCCATACCTCCCTGAGAGGCAGTACTTTCAAGGTTAGATTTTCTACCCTACCCATACGGTGATCCGGACTTATGACTGCTCATCTGTGCATCGATTATACATTGGTTTATTATTTTGTTGACTTAGGTATCTCATAGGTTACTTGCAAGGGTTATTCTTCTTGTACCCTAGGTCAGATAGGGGTCGGACAACACACAACCTTTATGGAGGATTACCTCTTCGGGGGGATCTGACCGACTAGTTGTTAAGCCCACGAGGGCCTCTATAATTGATTATGTTACCTCCAAACTTTAGCGGGGAGTCTCAAGTCCCTCTTGGACAAGGCATACCTTCTTTAGTGAGGGAGGCCACTCAGCCACTTTATCCCGTTTGTATGCATATTGGCCGTTTGACTTTTTTGTATTCTTTTTGACTACTAGTTGGCCTTAGGATATTTTTTTTATTTTGTAGAGTCATAACTCGTCGGGGAGTCAGAACAACTTCCTCGCCAGTCCCGTCAATTGTTACAGTTACCACAAGTTTTTGAGTTCTTGCCTTCTAAAAGGCGTAGAGTTTTTAGGCATGGTACACACACATCCACCTTTCAGACTTTTGGTTCCAAAAGGATGATCACTGAGTCTAGTCTTCATAACACTAGGATTTCTTCGACTCCCATACCCATTATAGTTAATGGCACCCCTTTGAATCCTGTAGGAACTACAGTTACAGTGTTGGAGGATTATACTGGTACTATGGCTCGGCCTATAGTTAATGCTTCATCTCTTGCTTCAAACCCTTTTGGGAGTTTTGGTCACTCACAAAGTTACAATGTTCAGTCCATGCCTATGGATTCTAGTCCATTTTCTTATGGTATGCCTAACTTCACTTCGCAGTTCTCGACTGCCATCCAAGCTGCTAGCCCTAATTCTAGCCTCAGACTTGGGGGCACTACACATCCTTACACTCCTTTTCTATTTGGTGGTTCTCATATCCCCCAAATGAATCCTAATGTAGGAAGTGTCCTTGTTCTTAACCTCGGGTCTAATCCTTCTATGGCTGGATGGAACAACCCAGTTGGAAGACAAGTTCTACCCTATATCCATACCTTCTCGGTGTTGATTCCAACCAATACTTTTGGCACAACGAATCCACTTGAATCCTTCGGGTTCCCACCTAGAGGAGGTCAGTATTACACTTTGGGCAACCCCCAACCCGAATCTAATTTGACTAGGGGAAATTTTCATAATCCTTATTAGAAAATTCCTGCTAGAATGATGCCCAACCCATCTTATATGAATAAGCTCGGAGGAGGGCCTTATAATCCTAGACAGGGCTATGGATCTTACCAGAATCCTGGATGGGCTGCAGTTCCACAAGAATAATATTTCATGGGAGGTTGGGGCCAGATGTCGCAACCCTGTCTCCCTTTTCTAGCCACACTCAATCTTCCATACTTGTCTAAGTTAATGAATGAACCGGTGAGTCATGATCCCACATGGCCCCCCATCCCCACCAAACTTTCTTCAGACATTCCAAAGTTTGAAGGTAAGAATGGAGAGGACCCTGGTGATCACGTCACTACCTTTCACCTTTGCTGCTCATCAAATTCCTTGAACCATGATTCTATTAGATTACGATTGTTTCAATGCACTCTCATTGGAGTTGCCTCACAATGGTATGTTGAGCTACCTAGGGGGACATATGAGTCATTTAATCAGTTGGTTATGGTATTTTGTCAACCACTTTCAATTGCCCATTCATTATGATGTTGGCCTCAAAAAAATTTCGACTTTACGCCAGGAAACCACCACTCATATATCATATCATATCTAGGAGTGGCGTAGATGGAAGAGGTTGATTAAGACTCCTATACCCCCGACCTTTCTCCTAGAATTTTTTTTAAATTCTTTGCACCCTCCTATCTCGAAGGATGTTGCTACTTCTAGGGTCTCCAACGAGGAAGAAGCTATATTTAGAGCCCAACAGTTAGATTTAATATATTCTCAGTATGTGATGTTATATAACCTTCTTCCAGAAGCACCGCGGTCAAATTATTATCCTAGGAAAAAACCCGGACCTCATGCCGATGGCATTATAGGTTACACCAATGTAAAGTCCACAAAATTGGCAATGAAGTTTGTCGAAGGACGAACTTCGTCTGGGTCCTCCAAACCCACCCTTTCAATGGATGTACATTCTATGCAATCGTCGAAAAACCTAAATGGTGACCAACAACCAGATGGAAATAAAAGGAAAGGTTGAAACAATCGTAAGGGTGAGAAAAATGGTAACAAACCCAAGGAAAAAGATAATAATGGGAATAAGAATGATAACACTGGAGAGGGAAAGAAAGAGAAATGTAAGGTGAAGTTTCCTTGTGAACTTTGTATCGATGACCACCTTACACAATTATTCCCCAAGCTCATGGAAGTTGCGAGGCTTTTGAATCTACCACCTGCTGTGCTGACGAATCCATTCCCACATAACCAACACTTAGTCTTGAGCTCTGCAAACACCAGAAATGTGGCCGGTGGGAGTCAAAACCCACCACCACAAGATGGAAATCGTGTATGTATCAACATGGTTGATGTGAAAATTTATATAGCCACCCACTCTCGAGATTATATATCTTCGCAAGATAACTCTAGTCTAGAAGCTCCCCCTCCTCCTCCAAAGATGAACTTACATATTGAGAAACTAGAGCCACCACCTCATATTCCGAAAGGAGTACTTAAGCGATCTACCAACAATCCTAATTCTAGAGCCTCCCATAAATACTCTATTGTTGAGGACTTGGGCCAAACCCCTAGTGCAATGTCAACTTTGGAGGTACTACAGATGTGTCCTTCACAGAGGAATGCCTTACTCTCTGCTTTAGGAGCTCTTTAACCTAGTGGCTCAAAAGTTATCAAGTTTGATGTCACAGATGTGAAGCCTCACTTACCATACCATGTGGCTTTCCAAATCCACGTGGAGTATTCCAAGTATACCATTAAATGTGCGGTTGTTGATGAAGGTGCTTCCACCTGTGTTATGTCCCTGGTCTATTGGAAATCTCTCGGTTCTCTGACCCTTTCCAAGTCATCAAAAATGTTGACTACGTTTGATGGTCATTCCTTCCTCCCTCACAGTATTCTCCCTACCTTTCCGGTCCAATTAGGTGGGAAGACGATAGAGGTGGAGGTAGAGGTAGTTGATGCGCGTCTTGATTATAACCTACTACTAGGACACAATTGGACCTATGCTATGGTCATTGTCATATCGTCCATCTTTCGTATGCTTTTTTTTCCTCATCAAGGGAATATTGTGACCATCGACCAATTATCCTTTGCGTACTATATTCCTAATGCATCTATTGGACCGTCGATCCCTGTGATCGATAATTCTCAGTCAACAACTAAGAATATCGATGTCAAAATGTATTCTTCCCTTATGGGTACTTTCGACTTCTCGACACCAATTCACCATGTTTACGCCATGTCTAGTAGACCTGCTTCAACAGAGAGGTCCATTCCTTTCCGCACTTCCTATTTTAGTGATCCATGGACCCTACCTTCCCTGACTTCATCATGTGAAGGTTAGTCACATGCTGGCATGGCCATGACATTATCGAAAGAAGAGATTGTGTATCAAGTTGTTCTTGACTCTTCCGCCAATCCCGATCCTATTACCTCGCTGACGGACGAGGAGGATCCTATTCTTAGGCCTATATGGGACACTCCATTATCTTGTTCGCATGATTTCTTAGATGAGACTTTTCCTTAATATGAAGCCATCCTTGAAGCCATGAATTGTTCCAAGAGACCTTGGGATGATATGCATCATCGATCTTATTTTCTCCCAAGTCTTGAAAGAATTGAGCAAGATGACTTTTGGTATACCTTGAGTGAGATAGTTGATCACGTCGTAGTTCCACTTGATATGCATGACATTTATGTAGAAGGAAACATGGTGAGTATTTAGCCTACCGTCACGATCGATATCTCTCATACCCATGGAAAAACTGAAAACATAAATATAGGTGCGTATTGTTTGCGAGAAGAAATTTTGATCTACACTGAACTCTTCAAAGAATTTCGAGATGTATTTTCTTGGTCATATGAAGAGATGCCAGGGATAAACCCTTGTATTGTCGAACATGAGATTAGGACTTATTTGGATGCTAAGCCTATTCGACAACTTCTTAGAGTTTTAAATCCTAGGAAGGCCCCTGCTATTAAGGAAGAGGTGGAGAAGCTACTTAATATTGGCTTCATCTACCCGGTTCCCTTGACCGAATGGATATCCAACCCCGTTCCTGTGAATAAAAAGCAAGGAACCATATGTGTGTGTATAGAATTTCGCGACTTGAACAAGGCTTGTCCTAAAGATAACCTCCCCACACCTTTCATTGATTATATTCTCGATGAGTGTGTGGGAAGAAAGATATTTTATTTTATGGACATATTTTCAGGATATAACCAAATCCAATCAAACCCGAGGATCAACACAAGATGGCATTTATATGTCCTTGGGGTACTTTTGCATACCGAAAAATTCCTTTCGGCCTTAAAAACACCGAAGAAACCTTCCAACACACCATGAATTTCGCTTTTCACGATCTCAAGCACATAGTCAAAGCATATCTTGATGATCTTGCTGCTCATTCTCTCAAGAGAGTGGATCATGTTATACACCTTTGGCTAGTTTTTGAAAGATGTCGTTACTATAGAATCTGGTTAAACCCTCACAAATGAATCTTTTGTGTTGATTCTGGTCGTCTTTTAGGATTTTTATTTTCTAATACTACAATCATGGTATATCCTCTTAAGGTTGAGGCAATACTTTAGTTGCCTCCCCCGCATACGATTAGACAACTTCAAGTTTTACAAGGGAAAGCTAACTTTCTACGTTGGTTCATAGTGAATTATGCCAATATCACTAAGGGTTTCATGCACCTCTTGAAGAAAGACACCTCTTTTATCTAGGATGAGGAAGCCTAAGAGTCTTTGGATGCTTTGAAGAAAGCCTAGTCTGCCTTAGTATTGACCCCTTGTTGGCAAATTCAGTTAACAGACAGCGAATCAGCGTATACTTGTCATTGATGGCAAGTACAGTTGTGGTTGCAGTGATGACAATAGCAATGAATAGCAGCACAGTAATAATCGGGAAGAGAAGAGTCAGTGACCATTGGTTTACACGTCCAGGAGGAGCTCAGGAGGATCCCATAGGGGAAAGAGACCGAGAGCTGTCAGATCTCACTCGAAAATCCCGACAACTGTTGGATCGGAAGAAGCTGTGCAGAGGTTAAGCACAGGAGTAGGTGTGTAGAAGAAGTGATCTCAGCCGTCAGATTGGAAGCAGATACCCTTCAGCCACCGGATCTGAAAAAGGTGCACGAAGGTTAAGCCTCAGGAGGAGCGTATAGAGAAAGAACAGATATGAGCCATAGGATCTGAAAAGACAACCCGACAGTCGTCGGATCTATAAGAGTCACGCAGGGGTTAAGCCCTAGTGTGCAGAGGAGAAATCCCAGACAAGTCATCAGGATATTGGAGAGAGAATCCTAGCCGTTGATCTGGGCAGGACACGCGTCAGTATTCTGGTGAGGCATTGGGATATTGGCCATCCAGAAATCAGATTTCCTGAGGACAAGTGAATCGAGACATCGAAAGTCTCGAAATCCCGGAGGAATAGGGACCGTCCATCTGCAAGGACAGGTGGCAAAGGATTGGGCATCGTCGGAGTTTTGTTCATCGGAGAATCGGGGATCCTGGTGACAAGTGATTTATGCATTGTGAAATCGCGATCAGTGAAACCCTGATGAGTGGGGGCCAACTGTCAGCGTAACGGAGCGTCGAGATTTGGACGATCGAGACTTTGATATGTCAAGAACACACTGCAACAGAAATTCCAAAATCGCGAAACGCGATATTGCGATTCAATAGAAACTGTTGAGTCAAGATCGCACCAGGACCGTTGATCACAACTCTATATGGAATTTCGGGGATCGAGTTTTGGTATTGACAAGAACATTGAACATCAGACATCGCGAAATCGCGATACGCGATTTCCCGATAAGGCATATAGCCTGTGGGCCACCCAGGAGCCAGTAGAGGACAGGTGTAAGGAGTACAGAGGAAGTCGGGAATCGGCATATCGCGGGTCCAAGGGGTGCATGCAAATTATCATTGTAAACCCCGAAACCCCGACGAGAGGTATGGTGACAGTCACATGATAGCTGGTCACATGGACCATTGTGTAGCCGAAAGGGGCTAAAGCTCAGGAAAGGAGCACATCGGGGATCGGAGAATCGGGGGTTCCGAGTACATGTGCATATCGACACTGAAAGTGCCAAAACCTGATTTAAAAGGCAAGAATAATAAAGATTATCCAACGGTGCGGATAAGATTTGATTGTGATCGGAGGGTTACTGTTCCTTCTTGAAATTAACTCCTTTGTTACGAATATGTTAAGTGAAACGGACTCGTGAGGGGTTAACGTTTCAGTTACAGGGACAATTGTCATTGTTCTTGCCGAAGGAGATGGGAAGTTGAATCGTCTGTTAGATTGTATAAAAGAAGTGGAAACAGATTGTGTCGGGTTGGCAGTCGAGCATGTGAAAAAGAATGAAACTGTAAGGAAAAATAGAAGAGAGAATGTGCAGAAGGAGATTGAACATAAAAGAAGAATGACAGAAAGAGCAGGAGTATAGAAAAATGACAGAAAGAGAAAATTCAGAGTAGAATAACTGAACAAGTTGATGCAGAGCATGTCTGCTGAATAGACAGAGGAAGAGAAGAGTAGCAGAACAGTGAACAGAAGACCAGACTTACAGAACAAAGAAACACTGGTAAGAACTGATTTATCTGTAAAGTTGAATGTGTATTTAGTCATTTATATTCAAGGGTGGTTGGGAGGTGCTCGGGAGGACTGTTGTCCTCAGAGGTTCAAGTGGGAGCTTGAACACAGGAAGTTGTAGCTTCCATCTG
>ML795343.1:187392-240545 GCA_009831015.1 Picea engelmannii
GCTTCCTTCTAGTGGGTGCTAGAGAAACCAGAGAGTTGGAGCTCTCAAACAAGTTGTAGCTTGTAAAATAGAGGTAGCAGCCTCACATTGAGTTGGTGCTCAATTGTAAATGATGTACAGAACAAAAAAAGACTGCCTATCATTTCGAAGAAGAAGAGGTTTTCTCCCTTTATGGGTTTCCTCGTGAAAATCTGTCTCTGTGTGTATTTTATGTGTGACTGATGATCTTTAGTTTTACTGTCCATATGATGTATATTGTTGATGACACATGAAGAAAGATTAATAATGTTTTGAAAAGGTATAAAATTGTTTAATCTCACATACAACTGATTCATCCCCCCCCTCTCAGTTGTTTTAGTATTTCCAACACCCCTCTGCTGAAATCTCCTGATTACAGTAGAGATTGCTTGTTGTATATTTCTGTGTCTGAAGAGACGATTGGTATGGTCCTAGTTCAGGAGGATGATGAGCTCCATGACCACGTCATCCACTATGTTAGTCGAAATTTAGTCGGTCCTGAGCTTAATTACTCACACATTGAAAAGCTAGATTTGGTTGTCGTTCACATAGTCCAATGCTTACATCACTATATATTACTTTTCAAGGATACGATGGTTGTTGATGTCAATCCATTTCAATAGGTCCTTGCTAGAAGTATCATCTGGTGGAAATATAATAAATGGATTTTCATCTTACAAGAGTTCGATCTCGACTTTGTTTCGACCAAGTCCAAGAAATCACTAGTCTTCGCAGAGCTTATATCTAGTTTTCCATGATTAGATGAGGATGTTATCCATGTTTATTCATTTTTGGACGAACACATTTTCCTTGTCTCATCGTCCGAACCCTAGTATGGAGACATTGTTTTATATCTTCAAACCTTGAAGTTCACTCAGCATCTCTCGTGAGATGATCGACGACCTATTAGATACCAAACCAAAAAGTATACCATCATCGGTGACACTTTGTATCAACGATGAATATATGATATCTTGTGTCGTTGCTTGAATCATGAGGAGTCCGAGTCAGTCGTAAACGATTGCCACAAAGGGGCTTGTGGTGGTCACCTATCCGGGCTTGCGACAACCCAAAAAATATTGCGAGCAAGTTATTTCTGGCCTACTATATTTAAAGATTGTATAGAAGTGGTTAAGAAGTGTCACCCCTGCCAGGTGTTAACTTGGAAAATGCACTTGCACCCAACCCCTCTTCACCTAGTCATTACAGTCAGTCCCTTCACCAAGTGGGGGGAAAATTTCGTCAATTGCAACCCAACTTCTATTGGGGGACATAAACACATTATCGTGGTCATAGACTACTTTACTAAGTGGGCCATGGATGATTTTAGGGGCTAAATGTTGATCATGGGCTAATTTTCCATGGTTTTTCCAAAAGCGAGATTCACTATTTTAAAAATTATTCGCCCAAATTCTATAGGATAAAATTATTTTACCTTAAAAATGGCCAAAATTTTATAAAAACTATGTAAAATCCTTAGAAATTTGAATATTTTTACAAAAATATCGCCAAACATTTATAGTTGGCATATGGAGGATTAGTAAGATTCACCAAGGTTTCTACATTTTAAAATAAATTTTCATCCTTAAAATCATCCCTGAAGTGGGCCGAGGCCATGCCTACCATAAAATCCGATGGGAATACTGTGACCTTCTTCGTGTTCAACAAAATTATCTCCTGGTTTGATATCCCGAGTGATATTGTCCAAGATACCAGATATAATAAATATGCAGAACATAAATAAAATGCTAGAAATGGTAGAATAACAGTAATATATCTAGCATAATCTCCACAATAACATAGAAATGATATAAGAACAATAACAGAAATAACACTTGATTCAGAAAGCAATGTTCACAGGCCTCTTCAAGGGGGCAACCTCCAATCGAACAATGCTCTATTACAATAATCTCCAAGCTAGGGTTTTCATACCCTCGACCCTTATTTATACTAAATATTTTTATCAAGAGAAGCATTTAGAGGAAGATCCTTGTAGAAGCGGAAGCTTCTATTAGGTCTTCTTACATCCGCCTTATTCTATTTTATTGAAAGGCTTTATTAATATTGACCTTTATTACATCCGAATATATTGATCTACCTATGTGCGGGTTAGGACCCTAACATGTCCACCCCCTTAAAAAAATCCTTTTCCTTAAGGCTTGAGATGTGGAAACTGCTGCAGAAGGGTAGTTGGTTCCCAAGTGGCATCTGCTGGAGTCATATCTTTCCACTGGACTAGCACTTCCTTGATGGTTCTCTGACGCAGGCAACGCTCACACTGGTCCAAAACTACTTCTAGCTATAGCCAAATGGATCCTTCTTCAACTAACTCAGGAAGGTTGGTTTGAATTTCACACCTAGTTCTAATCACCTTCTTTAAGCATGAAACATGAAAAATTGGATGTAGCTTCGACTGACTGGGCAGAGCTAACTAATATGCTACTTGTCCCACACGCTTGAGAACTGTATAAGGACCATAAAATTTGGGTGCTAGCTTCTAACAATGCTCGGCCTTGAGGGAAGTTTAGTTGTATGGTTGCAGTCACAGAAACTCCTGACCCCCTTCTGCAAATTGACGTTCAGAGCGACCTTGATCTACTTGTTGCTTCATATGATTTTGTGCCATGACCAAGTTCTCTTTAAGGGTATGAATAATATCCTCTCGAACTGTAAGTGTTTGGTCAACCTCCTAGACCTTCGAGGTACCCGATAAGTATGAGAGAAATAAAGGTGGCTTCTTTCCATATACTACTTCAAAAGGAGTCATGCGAGTAGTTGTATGGTAGGAAGTGTTGTACCACCATTCGACTAGGGGTAGCCATTGAGCCCACTGATGTTGTTTTTCAGAGGAAAAACACCTCAGATATGTTTCCAAACACTTGTTGAAAACTTCCATTTGACCATCAGTCTGGGGATGATAAGATGTGTTGAGATGAAATTGGGTGCCCTATAGCTTAAATAGTTCTTACCAAAAATTTCTTGTGAATGTTGGGTCACGATCAGAAACAATAGAGTGTGGCATGCCATGAAGCTTGAAGACCTGGTCCATGAAAAGTTGAGCCACCATGGATGCAGTAAATGGGTGTTGAAGAGTGCAGAAATGAGGATACTTAGAAAGGCGATCCACAACCACCATTATGACTGATTTATTCCCTGATTTGGGTAAGATGGTAATAAAGTCCATAGATATATCCTTCCAAATAGCAGGTTAAATAGGAAGCGGTTGTAGTGTGCCCGGATATTTGACTGTTTCTCCCTTGTTGCATTGACACACCTCACATTTAGTGACAAAATTACGAATTTCCTATTTCATACCATCCCAGAAAAAGAACGTTTGACCCTGTCATATGTTTTGGTGAACCTTGAGTGCCCCACTGTGGATGTAGCATGAAGCTCAGAAAGTACCATGGATTTAAGCTTTGATTGTTTACTTAAATACAAACTGAATTTGTATCGAAGCTCATCCTGGAGCCAAGAGTACCCTGGGGGAGCCGGAGCCTTGGTCTGCAATTGTTGGATCAGATGCAAACTTTTGGGATCTTGAAGCCATTCCTGGTGCACAACTTGGAGCCAATCGGGTACAATGAAGGAAAGAGAAAAAAAGGATCCTTCTTCTTCATATTTTCGGGACAGTGCATCTGCCACTACATTGTCTTTTCCCTTCTTGTAAATGATCTCATAATCATAACCAAAGAGCTTAGTCACCCATTTTTGTTGCTCCTGGGAGGAAATGTGTTGTTCCAGAAAGTACTTGAGGCTTTGATGGTCGGTCTTAATTTGGAAGTGTTTCCCCAAGAGATAAGGGTGCCACAGATCAATGACATGCATAATAGCCAACATTTCCTTTTCATAAATGGGTTTGCCCAGATTCCTTTTAGACAGTTGCTTGCTGGTGAAGGCCAAAGGTCGACCCTCTTGCATAAGGACAATGCTGATTCCTTTCCCTGAGGCATCACATTCCAACATAAAGGTCTTTGTGAAATCAGGAAGGGCCATAATCGGAGTGGTGCACATGGTTGTCTTCAAGGTTTGAAAATCTTGAGCAGTGGATGGAGTCCAATTGAAAGAGTTATTTTTGAGGAGAGCAGTGAGAGGTGTTGCAATCTTTCTGTAGTTCTTAACAAAATTGCGATAATACCCTATTAAGCCTAGAAATCCACGCAATATTTTAACAATCTTTGGGTGTGGCCAGTCTTGCATAGATTCAATCTTTTTTGGATCCACCCTGACGCCATCCTTGCTAACCATATGACCTAAGTTTTCTACTTCTGAGGCACCAAAAGCACATTTACACTGTTTCAGGAAAAGTTGGTGTTGGGAGAGGAGATGGAGAACTTGATCCACATGAGTAAGATGGTATGTCCAGGTTTTTTTATAGATGAGGATATCATCAAAGAAAACTAAGACAAAATGATGGAGAAAGGGGCGGAAGACATAATTCATGAGGCTTTGGAAGGTGGAGGAGGCATTACACAAGCCAAAGGGAATGAAGAAAAACTCATAGTGGCCGTCATGAGTGCAAAAGGACGTCTTGGGAATGTCTACCTCTTTCACACGTATATGGTGATAGCCCGAGCAAAGATCAAGTTTAGTAAAGAAGTGGGTACCACTCAATTCATCCAGGAGGTCATCAATGATAGATATGGGAAATTTTTCTTTAATGGTCAGTTTGTTGAGGGCACGAAAGTCAAGACACATTCTCCAAGAACCTTCTTTCTTCAGGACCATGACTACAGGAGAAGAGTAAGGGCTCGTACTAGGGTAGATAACACCTTCATTAAGGAGTTCCTGGACCATTTTCTCAATTTCATTTTTTTGTGAAAATGGATGGTGATATGGACGGATATTGGGAGGAAGGCTTCCGGGTACAAGGGGAATGGAATGATCATGAACACTGTGGGAAGGAGGAAGTCCTTGGGGAGTGGAAAATACCATTTGATGTTTAGAAAGGAGAGCTTGGAGGTCATGCGGCACTGGGGGTGTCTTTGTTGCTTGTATGGCATGGAGTTGGGCAATGACACCAGAATGACCTTTTTTGAGTAGCTTTTCCATGCGATGGGAACTAATGACCTCAGGTGAACTAGCGGTGATGCCTTGGAATTTATATTGGTGGCCTTCCTGGTCAAATTGCATGGTTAATGCCTTAAAATCCATGAGAATGGGACCCAAATTTCTTAGCCATTCGACACCCAACACAATGTCACAACCACCCATGTCGATAGCAAACATATGGGATTTTAGGTGGTAGTCACCGATTTGGAGATGCACATTTTCACAGTGCCCTCCACATTTCATGGAACCACCATTGACAATCATGATTTGGAAATTGTTGACAGCATGGATGTAGCAATGAGTTTCTTGGGCAATGTGGCGATGAATAAAATTATGGGTTCTTCCACTATCAACCAGAATGATGACCTTTCGATTCTTGATGTAATTGATTAACTTGAGGGTTTGGGGAGCAGAAAAGCCAGTGAGAGCATTGAGGGAAATGACGGATTCTACTTCAGGAGGGCCTGAGGGAGGCGTTATGTCTGTGATTTCAGGTGACTCAAACATAAGGTGAGTTTCAACATCCTCTTCTGAAATATCGTCAAAGATGGCCATAAAAATCTTTTGTTCCTTACACTTGTGGCCCGGGAAATATTTTTCATCACAATTATAACAAAGGCCTTTGATTTGGCGTTCAGCCATTTCATCCCTGGTCAATTTTTGGATCTTTAATGGGGAAGAGGGAGTAGCGAGAGTGATGGGTTTAGGGCGAGGGATAAAGGGGGGTTTTGGGTTTTGAGATGATACAACCTATTGTGCTTATTTATCTCTTTTAGTAGCCTCCACCCAAGTTGAGGGTCGAGCCATGAGGACATGGGCCCGAATCTCCTCCTTGAGGGCACTGATAAAACACTATCAAAAAAAAGCATCAGTCACATCCTCTATTCGAAAATCCAGGCGCTTAAAAGAAGCTATGAAGTCTTCTACTATTCTCGATTGTTTCAACTTTGTCAAACATCCCAAATGGTTGGTGTCCATGTCAAAGCGTTCATAAATCTCAGTCACAAATTGGGTCCAAGCAATATACCCTTGACGAGAAGTTTTTCTCCATTTCCACCATTGCCAACGTTCTTGATCTAGATGGAGAACACCATACCAGAGTTTGGCCAAGTCATCTGTGATGTCGTATAAAGAGAAATAATGTTCCATTTGGGTTACCCAACCAATGGGGTCTGAGCCATCAAATTTGGTCACATCCACCTGTGGAAGGTGTAGGTGATGTTGAAAGTGTTGGTGCTGAAAGGTATGGGAATGAGAGGAATGTTCGCCTTCGGTATTTGGAGGTGCTTCAAAGAAATGGTCATCTATAGGGATCTTTATTTTGGTGCAGAGGGATGCAAATATAGATTCAATCTAGGTGGTCAGTTCTTGTTTGACTTCCTCCATTGAGGACTGCATGGTTGTATTTATGGTTGTATTTATGGATGAATCGATGGAGGCAACAATAGCACTGAGTTGTTTCACTTCTTTTTGGGTCTCGAGTAAATCAGATCGCAAGGTGTTTGTTGGAAAATATTTAACAAACAACGCATGCTTGTATACTTGTCATTGATGGAAAGTACAACAGTGAATATGGCATGAGTACAGAAAGTATGAAATAGATGGGCATTATGAGAAGATGCGGAAAAGAAGATTCGAATAAGCTCAGAAGAGATAGTGCAGAGGATTGTTGGCAAATCATCGATGGCAAGATCAGAGTAAGAAGAACAAAGAAAGATCAGGAGGAGAAGTAGCATTTCTGATCGTTGGATCCCATTTACAATTCCCAACGATCGTCAGATCAAGTGTTGGTCGGGACTGATCGGGAGGAGAAGTAGCATTTATGATCGTTGGATCCCATTTACAATTCCCGATGACCGTCAGATCAAGGGTTGATCGAGACTGTTGATCCGAGACTCCATTTCGGAGTTTCGTGACTCGAGACTTGGAGAGGCAAGAAATATGACCATTGAAATCACGATATGCGAAATCGTGATTTAATCATAGCCGTCAGATCAAGGTGTGATCTGGACCGTCGACTCTGTTTCGGAGTTTCGTGACTCGTGACTTGAAGAGGCAAGAAATATGACCATTGAAATCGCAATATGCGAAATCAATATTTAATCGCAGCCGTCAGATCAAGGTGTGATCTGGACCGTCGACTCCATTTCAGAGTTTCACGACTCATGACTTGGAGAGGTAAGAAATACGACCATTGAAATCGTGATATGTGAAATCACGATTTAATCACAACCGTAGATTCATCGAGATCGTGGACCGTTGATTTAAGATTCATTTCAGATTTTCGCCTATTGAAACTTGGAGTGACAAGGACCTCCATCGAAGGAATCGCGAGATGCAAATTCACGATGAGATCTGGACTGTAGATTCATCGAGATCATGGACCATTGATCTCAGCTCCATCTTCGGGTTTTGGGGATTGCGACTTGGAGAGTCGAGATGCCTCATCTCCAAACTCATGAAATGTGAATTCGTGAAAATAACTGTATGCATAAGTGCTTGGTCATGGACTTGGTCATATTGACGAAGGAGATAGCATAGAAAAGCTCTGCATCAGAGTTTCAGAGATCGCCATATGAAGTGTCGAGACACTTGGCCATAGTAATGCTGAAATGTCGAAACCCGATTTAAAGGCAAGATTAATAAAGTTCATCCAACGGTGCAGATAAACTTGAATATGATCGGAGGGATATTGTTCTCTCTCACAGTTAATTTATTAGTTACGAATCTGTTAGCGAAATTGATTCATGATTCCTGATCGGCTGGCGTTTCAGTTGCTCGGACGGTTTTTCTTTTTCCTAAGAAGATGCGAAGAGAAACGACTGTGTGTGTGATGCATAAAATAAAATGAGACAGACTGTGCATGGTTGGTCATTCTGGATGAAAAATGAATTAAATAGTAAGAAAGGGGAAATCATAGGATGTGCAGTGTGAGATCAAAAAAATATGCGCAGTGTGAGACTGAAAATATGAGCAGTGTGAGACTAAAAATATGCGCAGTGTGAGATAAAAATCAGAGAAGAGTAACAAATGAGGAAAAGACTTGAAGCAGAGAATAATGACAGAACAAGTTGAAGCAGAGTAGAATGACAGAACAATTTGAAGCAGATAAGACTTACAGAACCGACAAAGGAAGAGAAGAATTGCAGAATAGTTAGAAGAAGACCAGATTTACAGAACATAGAAGAAGTGGTAAGAATCGATTTATTTGTGTAGTTTCTTGTTTAATTAATCATTTATATTCCAGGGTGGTTGGGAGGTGCTAGGGAGGACTGTTGTCCTCAGTGGTTCAAGTGGGAGCTTGAACACAGGGAGTTGTAGCTTCCATCTGGTTGCAGCCAGATAAAATAGGGTGGCAGGGTGGTGCAAGGGAGAACAAGTGTTCTTTGTTATACAAGTTGGAGCCTGTGTAACTGGAAGTTGGTGCTTCCATCCAGTTGGTGCTAGAATATTAAGGGAGTTGGTGCTTCCTTCTAGTGGGTTCTAGAGAAACCAGAGAGTTGGTGCTCTCAAACAAGTTGCATCTTGTAAAATAGAGGTAGTAGCCTCACATTGAGTTGGTGCTCAATTATAGATGATGTACAAAACTTAAAAGACTGCCTATCATTTCGAAGAAGAAGAGGTTTTCTTCCTTTATGGGTTTCCTCGTGAAAATTTGTCTCTGTGTATACCTTATGTGTGACTGATGCTCATTAATTTTATTGTCCATATGCTGTATAATGTTGATGATCACTTGAAGAAATATTAAGAATGTATTAATAGACTTAAAATAGTTTAAGCACAATAACAACTTATTCACCCCCCCCTCTCAGTTGTCTTAGTAATTTCAACAATTGGTATCAGAGCAGGTTCCTTTTATTCAAAGGTTGATCTGTAAGCTTAAACATGACAAGTCATGAAGGGACTTCAACCTCTAAACCCCCTCTGTTTTATGGAACAAATTTTGCCTTCTGGAAGATTAGAATGAGAACATACTTAATGGCCTTGGGTGTTGATGTTTGGGATGTAGTAGAGACTGGATATACAAAGCCTATTGTACTAGCTTCCAAGGATGACAAGTTAGAGTAAAGTTTTAATGCTAAGGGAATGAATGCTATCTTGAATGGACTTGTTGAAGATGAGTTTGTAAAGGTGATGCATCTTCAAGTTGCCAAAGCAATGTGGGATAAACTTATTAGCAGTTATGAAGGAAATGAGAAAGTAAAAGATGTCAAACTTCAAACATACAGATTGAAATTTGAACAACTAAAGATGAATGAATATGAAACAGTTAGCAAGTATTTTTTAAGAGTTGAAGAACTTGTGAATTCCATGAAGGGTCTTGGTGAGAAGTTTGACGACTCACTCTTAGTTCAGAAGATTTTAAGATCTCTGCATGATAAATTTAATCCAAAAGTCTCTGCAATAGAATAATTAAGTGATCTTAAAGCTCTGTCCATTGATCAACTCCTAGGAACTCTAACTGCATATGAAATGAGAATTAACAAAGATAAATCCAGTGCTAGAGAAGAATCTTTTAAAGTAGACAAGAATATTGATTCAGAATTAGATGATATTGAGGAAAAATTTGTGATAAGGTTAAAGAAAGGATCAGGAAAATATCAAGGCAATTTGCCCTTCAAATGCTTTAATTGTTGTAAGATAGGTCGTTTTTCATCTAAGTGTCCCCATCAGAAAAAGGACCAGAACTCTGATGATGAAAATAAGTACAAATACAAGAAATATAATAAGAAGAAAAGTTTGGTTGCAAATAATGACAATTCCTCAGAAGACATCGATAGTGACTCTTCCTGTGAAGATAAGGCAAATGAATTCATGCTTATGGCCAAAGAGAATTATGATAATAAAATCATAGGCAGTGATGATAATGATGAAGAAGTTGTGGTTGATATGGAAGGAGAATTGATCAGCGCACTAGAAGAAATTGACAGACTCATAATTGAGAATAGAAAGAAAAAACAATTGTTGATACAGTTCGAGAAAGAAAGTAAAAAACCTGATGAAGACTTTGCTCTGCTGAAAGTGGAATTAGAAAAAGGCAAAGAAAATAGAAGACATATTGAAAGAACAATTTTCAGAGAAGAAAGTCAGGTGTGAAGCCTTAGAAGAAGAGATAGTAAAAACCAGAAAAGAAATGGAGAAGTTTAAAGGATTGTATCACCAAAATCTACCAAGTATTAAAGCCTTAGAAGGGTTAACCTCCATTCTAAATCAACAAAGAAATTTAAAATTGAAAGCTGGATTGGGATATGAGGAAGGATCAAGTAGTGATCATCCAAGTAATATAGAATCTATCAAGTTTGTCAAATCCTCAAACATTAACAATAGTCACTCTGCAGAAACAAACAAGGAAAATTAGCCACCAAGAAGGAATGAAAGAAAAAGCACCAGAACCGAATTTGTAGATTAGAAAGATTATCGGCATGAAAGAAATCGACCTCCTCAAAGAAGACAAATTTTTTCAAGGTACAAAGATTTTTTCTATGGTTATTGTTTTTTCTTCTCTAATTTTGGTCACAGAGCTATAAGCTGTTCTTTAAGATTTAGATATGAACAATCAAGATATTCAATGAATAACTGTCTTCCACAACAAAGATTGAGACAGCCAAACAACAAACAATCACAGATTATAAATCATGTGATGACTGGGAGGACACAAGTGAAACACAACAACAGTTATGAGCATAAAAATCGTTATGATCTATTATTCAGTGAACCAGAATGTTATAACTGTCATAATTATGGACATAAAGATGCAGACTATCACTTAAGGAAATACAATCCAGACTTGAATCCCACTGCTAAAAATGTCAAGGTTTGGAAGAAGAAAGCAGATGACAAGTGTGGACTAGTATTATCAGCCCAAAAACAAAAGAATCCCTAGTATATTGACAGTGGATGTTCCAAACATATGACTGGAGACAAAAGTAAGTTTCTAACTTTAAGTGAAAATAAATCAGGGAATGTAACTTTTGGAAATGATGCACTAGGAAAAATAAAAGGTAAAGGAATGGTAAGCCTAAGTAATGGCAAAGGAAAAGCTCAAGATGTGTTGTTTGTAGATGGTATGAAACATAATCTACTAAGTGTCAGTCAAGTTTGTGACAAAGGATGTGAATTTTTTTTTACTTCTAAAGACTGTAAAATAAAGGCTTTGAGTTCAGGACAACTGATTGCAAAAGGGATAAGAACATAAAATAATGTCTATGTGTTAAAAGAAGAAAAAGAAGAATGTCACTTAAGAAAATATGATGAAAGGTGGTTGTGGCATAGGAGACTTGGTCACCTAAATTTTGATCACATAATTAAACTCAGAAACAATGGGGTAGTAAAAGATCTTCCAAAGCTATCAAAGCCATATGAATCTATTTGTAAACCCTGTCAGATAGGAAAGCTTACTCGCACTCAGTTCAAATATGAAAACTTTCCTTCAACAGAAAAACCTCTCCAGTTAGTACATATGGATCTATGTGGACCATCAAGGAAAGAAGGTACAGAAAAAGAAAATTACTTTATGTTGATTATTGATGACTATTCTAGACTAACTTGGATTGCCTTTTTGAAAGAAAAATCTGAAGCATTTGAAAAATTCAAAGTGTTTAAGGCTTTGACTGAGAATCAAACAGGAAAAAGATTAAAGGTAGTAAGGTCTGATAGAGGAGGAGAGTTTAGTTCAGGGAATTTCAAAGAGTTTCGTGATAAACATGGGATCAAAAGAGAGTACACAATTACAAGGACTCCACAGCAAAATGGAGTTGTTGAGAGGCAGAATAGGTAAGTACAACAAATGGAAAGATCAATGATGAATGAAAGGAACATACCTCAGACATATTGGGTGGAAGAAATTCATACATCAGTTCATATACTTAATAAATCTCATCTTAGGCCACACAATGACAAGACTCCTTATGAACTATGGTTTGGAAGACCTGCTTCAATCAGGCATTTTAAAGTCTTCGGGAGTAAATGTTATATCAAGAACAATGATGAAAATATTGGAAAATATGATGACAGGGCTGATGAAGGTATCTTCTTGGGTTATGCTACAAATAGTAAAGTTGATTGCATAAACAATAAGAGATTGCATAAACTAGTTGATTGTATAGATATAAAAGTTGATGAAGAAATCCCAGTCAGAAATGTAAGTAGTGTTGAACCAAGAACATAAGATATAGTTGAAGATGAAGATGAACAGGTCCAAGGATCAGAAAAGGAAGAATTTGAATCAGATGAAGCTAAGAATACTCAGATTGACACAAATCAACAGAAAGAAGAAGAATCACCTCTCAGAATTATTAGAAAGAATCATCCTGAAAATCAGATAATTGGGGATATAAATAAAGGAGTTCAGACAAGAAGGAAATTGATTAAAGACTTAGAAAAAACTCATGTTTCCTTTTTATCTATGATTGAACCTAAAAATTTTGAGGAAGATAGCCTGTATGATGATTGGATTAGAGAAATGAATGAAGAGCTTGATCAAATTGAAAAGAAAAATACTTGGGAGCTTGTCCCTAGACCTGAAGATAAGAATGTAATAGGTTCCAAATGGTTGTTCAAAAATAAAATGAATGAAAAAGGGAAAGTTGTTAGAAATAAAGCCAGATTGGTCTGTAAAGGATATGCACAAGTTGAAGGTCAGGACTTTGATGAAACGTTTGCACCAGTGGCAAGATTGGAAGCCATCAGAATGTTTCTTGCTTATTCATGTCATAAAAACTTTAAAATTTATCAGATGGATGTTAAGTCAGCATTTCTTAATGGAGATCTAGAGGAAGAAGTATATATGGAGCAACCTGAAGGATTCTCATTGACAGATAATCCTAATTATGTTTGTAAGCTGAAGAAGGCCTTATATGGACTAAAACAAGCACCATGAGCTTGGTATTATAGATTGGACAATTTTTTACAAGGAAAAGGGTTCAAGAAAGGTACTGTTGACAGTAACCTTTACATTAAGTCTGAAGGTGATAATTTACTAATTGTTTTGGTTTATGTAGATGATATTATTTTTGGCTATACTAATGAATCATCTATCCAGTGGTTTTCTAACTCTATGAAGACAGAATTTGAAATGTCCATGATAGGAGAACTGTCATATTTTCTTGGCTTACAAGTAAAACAAAGTTTTGTAGGAATATTTATTTCTCAAGAAAAATATTTGAAAGAGATGTTGAAGAAATTTCATATGGAAGATTCTTCTCTAGTTATCACACCTATGGTGGTTGGTTGCAAGCTGAGTAAAGATGATATCTCACCTGATCTTGATCAAAGGACATATCGCTCTATGATAGGTTGTCTTTTGTACATCACAGCATCACGTCCTGATATAATGCAAGTTGTTGGAATGGTAGGTCGTTATCAGTCTGCTCCTAAACAAAGTCATTTGGTAGCTGTCAAAAGGATATTTAAATACTTGAAGGGAACAATGAATTATGGTCTGTGGTATCCCAAAAATCTGAATTTCCAGTTAACTGCTTATTCAGATGCAGATTGGGCAAACTATGTTGATGAGAGAAAAATCACCAGTGGAGGAGCATTCTTTCTGGGTGACTCATTAGTTGCATGGCTTAGTAAAAAGAAAGGATCCATTTCATTATCCACTATAGAGGCATAATACATTGTTGTTGCTACTTGCTGCACACAAATTTTATAGATGATACAAACTCTTGCAGATCTGAAGGTAACTTACACTGATCCCATTCCAATTCACTGTGATAACACTAGTGCCATTAGTGTCTCCAAGAATCATTTTCTTCATTCAAAGACTAATCATATTCCAATAAAGTACCATTTTCTCAGAGAACAAGTTACAAACAGAATTGTTCAACTGAATTATATACCTTCTATAGAACAGATTGCAGATATATTTACAAAACCATTAGCAACAACCCCTTTTGAATATCTTCGTCAAAATTTGGGGGTTATAATTTCTTGTGTCTAATCTGTTCACCTGGTCAAGGGGAGTACTTATTGAATATCTGGTGTATTTCCAAGATGCTCATAGTTGACAGAGGGAGTATGTTTTGCAACAGATCAGGGGGAGCATGTTTCTTCTTTGACATTGATGTCAAAGGGGGAGAAAAGAGTCCGGGAGGAGAGTCTGAATGCATGTGGGTTCTTGAGTTTCCATCAATGCCAAAGGGGGAGAATGTTGGAAAATCTTTAACAGACAACGCATGCTTGTATACTTGTCATTGATGGAAAGTGCAATAGTGAATATGGCATGAGTACATAAAGTATGAAATAGATGGGCATTATGAGAAGACACTGCAGAGAAGATTCAAATAAGCTCATAAGAGATAGTGCAGAGGACTGTTGGCAGATCATCGATGGCAATATCAGAGTAAGAGGAACAAAGTAAGCTCAGGAAGAGAAGTATCATTTATGATCGTTGGATCCTATTTACAATTCCTGATGACCATCATATCAAGTGTTGATCGGGACTGCTCGGGAGGAGAAGCATCATTTCTGGTCGTTGGATCCCATTTACAATTCCTGATGACCGTCAGATCAAGTGTTGATCAGGACTGTTGATTCGAGACTCCATTTTGGAGTTTTGTGACTCATGACTTGGAGAGGCAAGAAATTTGACCATTGAAATCGCGATATGAAAAATCATGATTTAATCACAGCCATCAGATCAAGGTGTGATATGGACCATCGAATCCGTTTCGGAGTTTCGCGACTCGCGACTTGAAGAGGCAAGAAATATGAACATTGAAATTGCGATATGCAAAATCGCGATTTAATTGCAGCCGTCAAATCAAGGTGTGATCTGGACCGTCGACTCCAATTCGGAGTTTCCCGACTCACGACTTAGAGAGGCAAGAAATATGACCATTGAAATCATGATATGTGAAATTGCGATTTAATCGCAACCGTAGATTCATCGAGATCATGGACTGTTGATTTAAGCTTCATTTCAGAGTTTCTCCTATCGCAACTTGGAGTGACAAGGACCCCCATCGAAGGAATCGCAAGATGAGAATTCATGATGAGATCTGGACCATAGATTCATCGAGATCGTGGACCGTTGATCTCAGCTCCATATCGAGGTTTTGGGGATCATGACTTGGAGAGTCGAGATGCCTCATCTCCAAACTCACAAAATGTGAATTCGTGAAAAGAACTTTATGCATAAGCACTTGGTCATGGCCTTGGTCATATTGAGGAAGGAGCTAGTGAAGAAAAGCTCTGTATCGGAGTTTCGAAGATCGCGATATGAAGTGTCGAGACACTTGGCCACAGGAATGTCGAAATGCCGAAACCCGATTTAAAGGAAAGATTAATAAAGTTCATCCAATGGTACAGATAAACTTGAATATGATCGGAGGGCTACTGTTCTCTCTCACAGTTAATTTATTAGTTATGAATTTGTTAGTGAAACTAATTCATGATTCTTGATCGGTTGGTGTTTCAGTTTCTCAGACGGTTTTTCTTATTCCTAAGAAGATGCGAAGAGAAATGGTTGTGTGTGTGGTGCATAAAAGAAAATGAGACAGACTGTGCGTGGATGGTCGTTCTGGATGAAAAATGAATTAAACAGTAAGAAAGGGGAAATCACAGGATGTGTAGTGTGAGATCAAAAAAATATGTGCAGTGTGAGACTGAAAATATGCGCAGTGTGAGATAAAACTCAGAGAAGAGTAACGGATGAGGAAAAGACTTGAAGCAGAGAAGAATGATAGAACAAGTTGAAGAAGAACAGATAAAGGAAGAGAAGAATTGCAGAACAGTTAGAAGAAGACCAGACTTACAGAACATAGAAGAAGTGGTAAGAATCGATTTATCTGTGTAGTTGCTTGTTTAATTAATCATTTATATTCCAGGGTGGTTGGGAGGTGCTAGGGAGGACTGTTTTCCTCAGAGGTTCAAGTGGGAGATTGAACACAGGGAGTTGTAGCTTCCATCTTGTTGCAGCCAAAGAAACCAGGGTGGCAGGGTGGTGCAAGGGAGAACAAGTGTTCTCTGTTATACAGGTTGGAGCTTGTGTAACTAGAAGTTGGTGCTTCCATCCAGTTGGTGCTGGAACATTAAGGGAGTTGGTGCTTCCTTCTAGTGGGTTCTAGAGAAACCAGAGAGTTGGTGCTCTCAAACAAGTTGTACCTTATAAAATAGAGGTAGCAGCCTCACATTGAGTTGGTGCTCAATTATAGATGATGTACAGAACTTAAAAGACTGCCTATCATTTCGAAGAAGAAGATTTTTTCTCCCTTTATGGGTTTCCTCATGAAAATTTGTCTCTGTGTATACCTCATGTGTGACTGATGCTCATTACTTTTATTGTCCATATGCGCTATAATGTTGATGATCACTTGAAGAAATATTAAGAATGTATTAATAGATTTAAAATTGTTTAAGCACAATAACAAATGATTCAGCCCCCCCTCTCAGTTGTCTTAGTAATTTCAACAGTTTTGAAGCGAGTTTCCAGATCTTGGCTATGAGTATGGGCCATGAGGATGGGTGAACTAAAAAGGGGCAGGTGGGGTCAATAATTTTTCCGAAAAATGATATGGATGAATATGATAAGGGCGGAGAGATGAATCCAATGGAATAGATCTCAAATAATGGTGAAAAAAATTCTAGACTTTTTTTATTTATTTTTTATTTTACACCTACGGAGTTATACTCCAGTCTAAAGAATACTGCGGTGATGAAATCCCCAAATGATTAACCAGAAAGAAATGTGTATTTACTTGGCAACCCGAACACAGTTGCGCGACAATAGATCTGGTCTGTTTTAATTTGTTTATGTTTCTATCCCCCAAGGGTTAGGTATTCAAGGGTTCTACAGACAATGGTTTTCCCTATGCTATAGCTCTCTGATATACATGCGAGGTCCAACAGTAGTACTCGACCCAATATCTCAGGGCACTAACTAAGGAGGATAGACTGTACCCTTAGTCTTACTACCCGACTACCCAGGTACTAGAGAGTATCTTCCCGAGTGTTGTTCTCGGTGAAACTATAGCAGTCTGGTAGCCGATAGGTTTATCTAAAGAGGGCTTAAGGAAATCTAGGTCGATCCGTACATAGGTGTTGTCTGATGCACTACCACTCGAAGGGGTACCAACAGGGATTACAAGGGTGGCCAACAGATGTGCTCTAAAGAACCACTTGTATTTCCTGCATGTATGAATCCCTCAACCATGGGTTTATGGGTGTAATGACAAATCTCTATGGCTTAAAGACGCTGGAATACATCTCTACCCTGAAAAAAAATTCCCAAAATTTCTGCCAAGGAAAGTTCTCTGATACCACTTGCAAGATACCATATATAATAAATATGCAGAACATAAATAAAATGCTAGAAATGGTAGAATAACAGTAATATATCCAGCATAATCTCCACAATAACACATAAATGATATAATAAAAATAACATAAATAGCACTTGATTCAGAAAGAATTGGTCACAGGCATCTTCGAGGGGGCAACCTCCAATCGAGCAACGCTCTGTTATAATAATCTCCAAGGTAGGGTTTTCATACCCTTGACCCTTATTTATACTAAATATGTCTATCAAGAGAAGAATCTAGAGGAAGATCCTTCTAGAAGTGAAAGATTCTATTAGGTCTTCTTACATCTGCCTTATTATATTTTATTGAAAGGCCTTATTAATATTGACCTTTATTACATCCGAATATATTGATCTACCTATGTGCAGGTTAGGACCCTAACATATTGTCACTGATCATGGAAATCACTTTTAGAATGAAATGATGGTAGAGATAGAATCTAATATGGGGTTTATACATGGTCATTCATCTCCTTATTACCACCAATAAAATGGGCAAGTAGAGGCCATCAACAAGTCTCTCAAGACCATTTTTCAAAAAACCGCCAGTCAGAGTAATTCCAATTGGCACATCATGCTATATCCCGCGCTTTGGGCATATCGAACCTCAGTTAATACTGCCACCATTTTTTCTCCTTTCCAGTTAGTGCACGGTGTGGAGTTGATCCTTCCTATTGAATGTGAAATCCCTTCTCTCAAATTGGCAGTCGAGCTCCTACCTGAGACTTTAGATTTAGAGAAATGCCTTGTGCACTTAGAGAGTCTTGACGAGAAGCATCGAGGTGAATAAGAAACGTGTCAAGGTTTAGTACGAAAGTTCTGTCTATCCTCGGTTGCATGTTGAGGGTGATTTGGTCCTCTTGTATGATCAAGCCAAAGAAACGCTAGGGGAAGGCAAGTTTAAACCCATGTGGTACGGTCCTTACATCGTGTGACGTGTTATAGAAAAAGGATCCTATGAGTTAGAGTATTATGAAGGGAATAAGTTGGTCGAGCCCATAAATGGGCTCTACTTGAAAAGGTACTATGCTTGAGCCCTAGGATTGGGCGTAAATCTTTGTATACTAATGTAAATTTAATGTATATACATCTTTTTTCCCCTTTTTTTCTTTTTTCTTTGGCTTGCTTATAGAGTTTTCCTTTTGTTGGCAGATTTCAACAGAGTCTTCAATATACCAAGGATTCATAGATGGAGCCAGTCATCATACACAGAACTTGGCTTCCACCGCTTGGGTGGTTTACTCACCCGAGGGTCTGATAGTGTCTTCAGGTGGCGTATGCCTAGGGCCATCCATGAATAATGTGGCTGAATATAGCATCATCATAGAACTTTTGTGCAATGCTATCTCACATGGTATTCGCTCTTTAGAAGTTCCCTTGGATTCCTAGTTAGTAGTATGTCAGTTGAATGACCGTTACCGCATGTGTGATCCTACTTTACTCCTTTGATTCCTACGGGTACATCTTTTAGAACGACATTTTGATGTTATTACATATTATCGCATTCCAAGGAATTCTAATTATGTATCTAATGCCTGTGCTAATTATGTCTTAGATTGGAATTTGTCACATTAATAAAGAAAAGAAAACCATCACATCAATGTACACATTGTAAGATATAAGTAAAGTCAAAGATCCCTTTTTATATATTTCAAAATATGGTGTTTATATTACAAAATTGGGGCTAAAACCCTCAATACACATATACAACTGATATACATATCCCATGACATCTATGCCTGTGGAGTCGGATGTGTGTCATGGTAGAAAACCATGGCATTTGTGAGACGTCGAAAAATTCGTACCCATGCTCTAGGTAAACCAACCACCTGTCGCTTTATGGATTCAGGTAGATCCTCTACCCAAACCATATGAATCCTCTGTGTCAAATGAGATAGGTTTCCCTGCACATTTTGTAGGACTCTCTCCGCTTCTCCTCCCGCCGCCTCATCTCCTCGGTTCCTTTGTCTATGTCAAAGGAATCCCTTTCGCCATCGTGGACCCACTTATGCAATTACACAAGTATCTAGTTAGTATTTAAACACCATCCAAAAAATATTTGTGTTCCTTAAATACAAAAATACAAAAAAAAATGAAATATTTAAAAAACGTTTTACCTATGTCACCATAGGTGGCCCCTGGTGGAAGTGGCATATCTGGATATCCTCTGAAATTGATCCCTGCATAAGGATAGTCATCCATAGCAATAAATTTCCACCACCACCAGAAGAAGAAATCATCGTTGTAGGGTGTTTACACCCTACCTCCCCCCTATCGTCTCATGACCTCAATCCACTGCATCATAGATGGATCACGTGGTCCTCTAGGAAGGATCTCCACTCTAGGTCCTAGACCTAGAACACACTCGAAAAATAAGCTACAAAGGATAGAGGCAAACCCGAAGTTTCGCTTACTCCCCTGTTTTCACTCTGTCAACTGACCTTTCATATTGGCCAGCAGTGAGGTGCACTAGTCATAGACAATGGGCCTCGCACACTCTACCGTGTAAAACATGAGCGACCTTGATGCCTGGTGAAAATAGGATGAACCAATAATCCTGGTAAATACAAGCACGATGATATTCAGGCTGAGATTATTTATTGCCTGGATAGGGACTTGACTTCCCACCTTGGGAGTCCCTGGTACATAGTGGGCATCGATGTACTCCTCGATCTTCATCCCACTTCCTAATCCACGTGACCTGAGGTGGAAAACCTCTCCTTGACGTGATAGACCGGACAAGAAGTAGATGTCCTCTATTTCGATCCTCAATGGTTGTCCATCGAGGATAAATCTTTTTCTATCAGGATCCCAGTAACCCACCAACATCTCCAACAACCTCAATTGGGCCCTCATTCCTTTGAGAGCCCAAAATTTGTACAAGACACATCTTTTTAGAGTCGCTTGAGCCATTGAATCTCAATCCACAATTGCATCTACCTCCTCATGTTCTCTCTCTCTCCATTCAAGGACCATTCTGCAAAAGACAAATCAATTTTTGAGTTAGAACCCTTCTTTTTGGCCATTTGTGTACCTGTACGCGACTTTCCTTTCATACAGTCCCATGTAGGGCTTAATATATTCCCCCTGTGGTTCCAACAATAGCGTATACCTCATCGTATATGCGAACTAAACAAAGGCAGCTCACTTACACCGAAATTCCTAATTTACGCCCTCACAAACTAAAAAATTGAAACCTAATTCAAAAATGTAATCCACTAAATTTGAAGAGGATGATATGTAGAGTTACCTGATCCATACGGTTTGTAAATTCGTTGCCTAATGATCCTGCAATCGTCGTTTGAATCTTGGAGGTATTTTTGGTCTAAATTGCACTATTTGGGTAAAAATCAAAATGATACAATAATGTTTTATTTTATTACTATTTATAAGCTATTTTTACCCACTATATATAGTTTCATGCAATTTTCTCACCTAATGGACTAATACAAAGTGATTTTGATTTGGATTTTGTAGTTTTGACCCAAATTTATTGTTGATTTCAGCGTTATGATTGGTCGTTCATCACCTCAGGCATGTATTTTCATAACCTAGCATATAGGATAGGTATCTACTCCATCGTGCATTTTTTCATTATCCTTCAACTATCATTTTTTATTCCTTCAGTACGAACCCATTTGTTGGGACACATAACCTTATGTCTGTTATAAGTAGTGTCACTAATAAATGGTAGAGACTTACCAAACATGGGTGCCCTAGTTAGATCCCATTTTTCATTTGGTGCCCATGCCAAGTTTTTCCTTAGGACCGAGAGTCCATTATAACTTGATACATGAATTTATGACGAGCCTCATTTTTCACTCATGCACATGCGGCCTTATTCCTTGTGGACTCCCAAAAATGAGTCTTAGTTAAGCTCTTTTCTTAATCGTCTAAAAAATCAAAAAGATTTTCGAGTGATTTGTCCCTTTCACACTCGTTAAATTGGAATTTGAAAGGTCATGAGTCTTAGTTAATCTCTTTTCCGACTCGTTACCAAAAATAGAAAATATCATTGAGTGAACTTGTCTTTTTCACACTCGTAAATTGGATTTGAAAAGACATCTATTTGGCACAAGTTTACCCTTTTTTCACACCAAATAGACTAATAGACATAAAAAAGGACATTTTTTGGCATTAATTTGTGATTGCATCTCATGCCCTCGCTTTTAGTATTGATCCTTTAGTTGATTCTCACTTTGCATTATAAAACCATTTCCTAAACAGTATTTACATCCTCAACCAAGCATATCCTTGTTTATATCCTTCACAATTTGACACCCTATACCCTAGAGGAAACATCACCCTGAGTTTCCATCTCCCGCATGCATTTCCTTGCATTAAGCATAGGTATGTTCCACTGATGGAACTAGTTTTGCTTACTTGCGACACTCATTTCCTCCTCTGTATCATAGCATTCATTTTTTATGAAAAAACAAAAAAACACGAGCGAGAAGGGAGTACCATATTATATTTGGCAGTCGTCGTGTCGCCTTTGAACATAGCACAAAGTTATTGAGTCCTTGTGTCATCATAATTTTGGGTTTAGCATGGCCTTAGGAAGCTGATTTCGTTACAGAGATTTCTCTACCGACTGGTTACTCTTCCAGTCCCCACAGAGAACATTATTGATGCCTCCTACATCTAATAGTTATATCATTGGGTCTATGCTGCCAGAGTCTATCATATGTCTCATGCTCTTGTTCAAAGGAAGTCTATCAACCTATGTCGGACACTCCTTCGAAATCATGAGTTTGCATGTTGGCCATACCATCAGTTTGTCTCAGAATCACATGATACTATGGTCTTATCATGCACCCTACCCCTACTTTCATCATTGGTAGGTCACCTTGAACCCAACAATCGACATTTCATTATTGGTCATTGACTGGGTGGTTTCCCTTTTGTTCGACGGCAAGACATCTATTCACACTTTGGGATTCATGCAGTGTCTTGGATGCCATTAACCTTATTGGTGGTTTCCTTGCCTTTGTCAATAGTTTTCATCATTGGTTGTTATTCAGAGGGTCTTTTTCGTGTACCGCCTGCATTTGGTACATGCAAAAGATGCACAGGGTTGTTGGTTCATGAACATGTTCTTCATCTGATATCCACCAAATTATGAAGCTCCTTATTTGTTCCTCGTGCTAACTAATGAGAGATGCCTTAATTCTCTCCTTTCAGTGGGTATCTTTCCATCAACTTCATCTCATTTATTGTGGATATGGGACCTAGATTTTTATAAGTACCTTCATTCTTGCATTCATTAGTGGTAGGCTCTCTCACCATTGACAAATGGGAATACATCAATGTCTCCTGATCAATGGATTCCTCAAGTGTTCGACACCGACTCCTTTATTCACACTTGTAGGAATGTACTCGGTGCCTTGATACCTACTTTAATTATTGGTAGGTTGTCTCTCATTTGTTAACGGTATACATCAATGACCGGTAATCAAACGATGTCTTATTGTGTTCGACCTCAACTCATTTATTCACATGATGTAGATAGATATCTTCAGATTGGTTTTGAGATTGGTTTCACTGGGCCTTGTTCATGACTATGACAACTTTTTGCATGTAACCTCGTTTGTATTTTCCTATTCATGGCCACAGACACTTATTTGGTATATTTTCCACATGGATCTGCATTGTATTCTTGGAATCCATGTATGCAAAGTTAGTACAGAATGTAATGAGAAATCGAGTTCATCCAACTGGTTCTCTACCACTCCACTCCTGGGTTATCTATAATGTATTTCGGCCATCACAGATACTCCTCTGATCTCATACATTAGGGGGCATCTGTTATAGCAAGTTTTGCCTCACCATTTCTATCTTGCAGAGAGGGACTTTTTCCATTTACCTATGCAGACTTCTCATCCATTTTTTATGCATCCAGAGACAAAAATACATATATTTCCACATATACGCACCCTATCTGCTATACATTATGCGTATACATAGGTTGCTCCACTACAACCCATGTACATCGAGATTTGTGCCAAAAAATACAAAAATGGAGTCGGGTTTCCATGTCATGACAGGAGATCTTTGATCCTTGGCCTTCCACATAATGGAAACATTCTAACTCGGCCCTTCAGTTGCATTTTGAAGACTATAAAATCACAATTCTGAGGTATTGAAAAGAGCTGAAAACATTCAACTTTAAGAGCAAAGTTACTATGGAGAAATTGCTTCATATTGAGTCTGCATCACTTTGTCCCTT
Organism: Picea engelmannii; assembly: GCA_009831015.1. Lineage (NCBI taxonomy): Eukaryota > Viridiplantae > Streptophyta > Pinopsida > Pinales > Pinaceae > Picea > Picea engelmannii. Next base: position 210,996 of record ML795343.1, read on the forward strand.
AAGTCTGAACATAGTGTTCAACCCCCGAGATCTTTCCCTATTGTTGAGAGAACCTCACTGTCTCTTTTCTATGAGATTTCCTTTGGTGGAGGATTGAAGTGGTGGAGGCCCAGTTGGAAGGAACTTGGTTTCTTGGTTTCGAACTGTGCCGACATAGAAGTCTGTAATGTTGTCATTTCTGCTGATCATTTATTAATAGAAATACTCATTTCTCGTCATATTGGTATCGTGCAAATATATGATTATTATCCATGGGCATGTTTGTAATGTTTATTAATGGATTATTCTATCTGTTGTGCTAACTCCTTTTACATTATCTCTATATAATTTCTATTCTTGTTTGTTAAGAACTTGTTGCAGGTACAAAGCTTTGGGTCAAAGTATTCAACGGTGGGACATCATCGAACATTGGCTCGAGGAAGGCCTCTTTCTTATATTGAAAATTAGTTTGTATAGCATATGTTGGAATTGATTCGATTTCTATAGTCATACCTCTCTGTTGTGGTTTACCCTTGGCCATAGAGAGTTTTTCCCTCATAACAACTATAGGGTTGATCTTTGCACCCAGCTGAAGATCTTACAACACAAACTTCTCTCTCCACACAATACTTCTCTCTCAGTAATAACAAAAACCACTCATCACCACATAATCAACCCCATATCAGGTCCTCTTGAACTTTATTTATACATTACAATAGCTCACCGACAACCGTAGGTTGAATCCTAGGTGTCAAAACCCTAGATACCTAAACCCTAGGTATCTAAAACCCTAGGTCAACTTGACCCACTTTTCAGGGCTTCACCAACCTGTCTTTCCTTATTTCCCATGAGGTTCTCCAAAGAATCTACCGGTGGATGTTCCTCTTACTGCAATGCCCATGATCCATCTTCCTTGCTGATTTGTCTTCCTCAATCTCCTCATCCAATGACTTTCTTTCTCTTACTTCACTCTTTCTTTTCTTCTCTTTTGCTCACTTCGACCCAGTATCAGTCATTGTGTCATCCAGGTAGTTTACATTTCGTCTTTTCTCCCTTAATATTCACTTACTTCTAGAACCAAGGGCCAACAAGACTCAAAAACCATCAAAACTCACCCAACAAACACCAAACTTAAGAAAGGAAGAAAGAATGTTGATGTACATGATTGTTTAAGGAAAACTCACGTGTGCCCATGCCCTATAGAAAGACAACTCACTTATGTATGCGTCTGTCAAGGGAAAAACCACATATATGTATTAAAACACTGCTAGGGTAAGGATAAGACCAAGAAACTCAGATAAAAATTAAAAATAGGTTGTCAAGCAATCGGGCGACAAGGAAGTTGAGGCTAACGGAGATTAATTGAAGCAGAAAAACACTCCAAACCCCAAAATAGAAGATTTGATCCTTAGTATGGTCACCAATTCTGTTACGAGGAAAATCACTCTATGGCATGGGGTAAACCACAATAGAAGGAATGAATGCAGAAATCAACTCTAATCCCAAGTATGCTATATAAATGAAAATGATAACAAGACAAGATAAAGAGCCTACCTTGTCTGGACGTTCGATGAAGATCACCGTTGAGCACCTAACTCAAAGATTTATAACTGCAACTTGTTCTCAACAACCAATATACGCAAGCATATGGTGATAATATATAATTTTAGCACATACAATAGAATAATCCATTAAAATTCATAACAATTATGCCCATGGAATAATAATTCAAATATTTGCAAGACATCAATTGGACGAGAAAAGATTATTTCTATTAAAAAATGATCAACAAAAGTGTATAAGTGACAAAATTCCCTGTTGGCACATCTCGAAACTAAGAAATTAAGTCCCTTCTAGATGGGCCTCCACCAAAGGAAATCTCATACAAGAGAGACAATGAGGTTCTCCATCAAAGAGGGAAGAGCTTGGGGGCTGAACAATGTGTTCAGACTTTAAAGGACAAAGGGATGCAAACTCAATGTGAATTGAAACTTTCTTTATAGTATCTTTTCTCTCAAAAGTTGAATTCTCTCCTTCTCCACGGTTTGTATATGGCCCAATTTATAGCCTGAAAATGGAACTGAAGGTCCAAGTCATAACATTTACAATATATAGGAGGTAAAGGATCATGGATCTCGTGACGTGACATGGAAACCCGACACAATTTTTAATTTTGAGCACCAAACTCGATGAACGCAGGCTGTAGTGGTGCAACCTGCGTATACGCATGTTGTCTAACTGGTAGGGTGTGTATATGTGGAAAAATATTTTTTTTTGGCTCTAGGAAGTGCAAAAGGGGACTTTAAGTCTGCATAGGGAAATGGGAAAGGCCTTATGAGAAAGTTGAATGGGGTGAGGAAAATATTTCTATAAAAGATTCGTCTGATTAAGCGATTGATTTCACTCATTGAGGGGGATATTTGCCTCTTATGAGACCGATATTATTGTTTGAAGGAAAATTTATCCTCCTATATGTGGCCTCCCTCTCAATGTTTCTTTGGACACTTTGTCCTTGATGTTGATCCTCTCCCCTTCATTCCATGTGCATTTCGTGTGGATTCCAGGGTTTCCCTGTCATCATGGATCTAAGAAAGAGTTTACCTTCAATTTGTTTTATATTTCGATGCTCATCATGTTATAATACATGGACATCTCATCGATCCAATAATTGTGAAGTTTCCCAAGCGAGCTACAAGGAGACCACTAGTCTAGATCTCTAGTCTGATCTGTGGTGCGATTGGCTCATTTTTGCAACTATTTCATGTTTCAAGACTAATTATTTTGGTTGCACTTGTGAACTGTCAAGTAAGTGGGTACAACCATCCATTACTTGGTCGCACATGGGGTGATCTCTCTCATGTTGTTTACACCCTCTCAGACTTTGACATTGGTTTGAGTTTTTTGGTGCATAAATTGCATTCTTGAACAACACGTACTATGGAGGCTGCTCAGATAACACCTGTGGATGTAACTGGACATCCCATGAAGTAGAAAATCAATTGTTGAAATCTTCTTCTTCTTTTTTCTCATGTTTGTTATAAGTTTTGATAAGTTCCTACATTTATTATTTAGGCCATCTTTTGAATGTATATTGTGTTTCTTCCAACACTACATGTTTCCCATAGAAGTAGTGTTGGCAGCCAATTCACCTTTTTCTACGATCCTATAAGCTGCCTACACCTATGTCTTGCGAACATCATGTTTTTTCGTCGCATTTTTCAAATAAATGACACTTTCATTTCTTACGACATTACACATTTGTCTTCGTTAATTTTTCACGACTGTGAGCGTGAAAACTTCTCCTTTCGAAGTTGTTTTTCGATCACTATCTAAACTGTCATGATCTTTTTATCGATATGCCTACTACACTTACCTTTTGTTTATCGTTATGTGGCTAGAAGGACTTTCGAATTATGCTCATTGGACATTCTTATATTGATTGCATAACTTGATTTTATTGAGTTTGTAAGGCATTGAGCGTTTGGATTTACACTTTTTATGACTTGCCTGATCTTTGATTCTGCATAAGGGTTATGATTAGTTTATATATATATATATATCTTTTGATATAACCCTTATGTTAATCCTCTCATAATTTTTGGCTTGTCGACTATATGAATATCAATCAACACATTGGTTAAACATTTATACAATGGCACATGGCTAACATTTGGTGTTGGTTTCACGTTGAATGTCGATGGTTTAAAAACTATACTCTAACGTTGATTTGGCGCGTTGGCATAACACTTACCATTTGATTCTTTGGTTGGCCAAACGATATGATTTTTGAGCTATGCTATGATTGTTTGAACAGATGTGTAAATCGGTGGTTGTACTTTACCATAACTATCGTGCATGGCACTGAATGACTCCACCACCTTCGCATGCGCGCATTTATGCTTACCCCTTTTGGCTCGATTCATTGTTGTTGGTTCGGGTAGCTCTGTTACTGTGTGTTGATGAATTCAAACCCTTCCCTTACCATGCACTCAGCTCCATGGCACCAGTCGTGTGAGTTGAACCCAATGGCAACCAGGCCCTGTTAATGTTTGATAATGCCCACCAAGATTTGGCAGACAGTGGATGACTTACCTTTGTGAAACGTTTCGAAGGTTTTAACCTTTGCGTAGCTCAACAGTTTTCCATGACCTTCGATGGTTGTCGAGCCAAGGTAGGCGACGTACAATTGGAAATTGATGAGAAGTTTATCAGCTCAGCCATGGGGTTATCTACCTCTGGACAGCGTTGGTTTAAGAATTGCAAGGTTGAGGAAGTCCCGTGGACCCCGCTGTTTCAATCTCGCAAAATCACCTCCTGTGATAGAGGTATGCCCATAACTCTACTCAAACCACGTTAGCACGATTTATTAATGATAATCAAGCAGTTTGTGACCTGCGAAGGTCGATACGGACTTGTGTTCTTCCACCACCTACGCTTGCTTATGGTTTTTATGGGATACTCTCTCAATATGCCCTATTATTTGCATCGTAGCCTGTTTAAAATGTCGAAGAAGTACAAAAGACACCAGGCTGACAGTATCCTTTTTCATTATGGGCTTGTTAAGCTTATCATTGTCTGTCATTTGAGTCTGCACGGGGATAGTTGGAGCAATTTCGTTGCTCGGAATGGTTTTGAGGATCCGAACCCTACACAGGTTGACAAACCTATGGTGAGTGAGGTCGAGGTTGTACCCTCGGTGCCCTACCATGTTCTATTGCCTAAACCCTCGACCGACCCTCCTATCAACTTACCCGACACTGTGACTAAGAGTGAAGAGGCCATTAAGAAGCCTATGACAAAAAATCCCAAGACGAACCTCACTGCAAACACCAAAGGGAAAAAGAATGCACGTTTGATTTCACGAATGGAAAGGAATAGGCCAAAACCCCCTGTTGAGCCAAACCCTATCGTTTTGAGTGAGGACTCCGATTCAGAAGTGGAGCATTTCTTGGCTAGCGAATACCCCTATTCGCAAGGTTTGTGTGCTAAACCCTCATATGATTTTGTATCGAACCTACCCCCCTGCCTGAAGGACGACCCTAACTACCCAGGCATTAAGTTTCCTTGTGAAGCCCTCGGTCATTTGCCCAAACCCTCTCCTGCTCTGTCTAAACCCACACAGTCACCCTGTGATCAATGCAATTCGTGGTTAGAGCGTTATTATAATGATGTTCCAATACTCCAGTCAAAGATTCAGTCACTAGAGGACCAGATTGCAGTGCTAACCAGTCAAAATACCAAGCTACAAGCAACAGATAAGAAACAAAAGACAACCGGCTCCATCCTGTTTAAAAATGTGGAATCGGCGATGGTTGTTGTAAACTCAAAGCTGGTATAAGCAAGCAGCCTCGTCGCTACACAGGTATGTTTTGATATCATTTGTTTTTGTAAATAATCTAGGTTTATATAACGATTTGAATTCGGTTTTAAACAACTATGTTCACATCATTGAATGGCTCTGTTACATTGCGTGCATTCTATATATATCTTGGCTTTGAATAAAAACAAATTTCGATTCAATATACGACTGGATTATTCCCAGTTAATATCTCTTAGATTTTCATCGATTTGATTGATCTTAGTGCGGATTTGATTTGTTTGATTGAGTTAAAATGAATGCTTCACTGTCAATCGAATTTGTTTGTATCTATTCTAGACAGGAAATGTTTCTAATACTCAATTTAGAATACGATCACATTTCGATTCGATTTCGTTATAATTTATAAACTTGATTGGCAACGATTTTGATGAGGTTAATTGTTATGGTTGGCTGTGCCATATGACCTTCAAAGAACAAGAATACCACTCAGATCATTTTCAATTTGACTCTGTTTCTTCGGAAACATTGCTTTTATTTGAGCCTGTACAAACACGACCAAATCATGGAATGGATTTGATGTTTAACGATTATGCTGAACCCCAGTCGGTTAATTCGAATTGATTAAAGTACTGTTAGCTCGACCATGTTATGAGTCAGATTCGTATTGCAATGGATGCTCTATTTGATTTTGATTTGTAGAACGATATTGGTCACATTCGGATTCACGATTTATTTTTATGTTAAATTCGGTCATGATTTGTTTGAAATTAATGATTTCGTTCAAATACTAATCAAGTTTATTTTCCCATTTTGCGATAACCAATTATCACTTATGTCGATTCTATTATGATTGTGATCAAAGTCAAATCGATCTGGTTACGATTTTATATGAGTTGATTCTCACATCTGTTTGAATTAATCTACTTGTGGCGTGAATCATTTGATGTCATGACAACCATAATAATTTTAAAAAAAAAATGATTTTGTTTCGATCTGATCCTATCTCTTGTTGTTTCAAAAACACAACGTTTGCCTGCGATTTGTTTGATTGCATTGTTTTCACATTGGATATGAAACGATTTTCAAAACTGTTCGGTTTTGATTCTGTCTACCTGATTTATGACTATAATCGAAACAAAGTATTTCTATCTCTGTACTCGGTTAATGATGTGGATCCTGTTTGAGTTTATAATAGAATATCAATTTCAATTCATGATTCATTTTCAAATGATTGTTGGATGTAAATTGAATGGAATTTCTTAAAAGATTTGATTTAATTTCAATTCTGATTCTGTATCTTATTTTAGACTAGCTACAGAATCAAATGATTCTGTAGCTAAGTCTGTAGAATTAGATTTTTATTGTTTTATTAATTAAATATCTCTCTAACTTGTCTATTTCTGACCTGTTTCAGGTGAATTCGAAATTGCATGGGATTTGATGGACAGTTTAGAGGATATTTGGATGTTTTAGTTTCATTTTAGTTTCTTAGTTTAGCTTATCTTGGGAATATCTTCCCAGATTATGTAAACAGTTTGATAACTTCCACAGGGAGGTTTTACCCTGTGGAAAAACTTATAAATACTTATTATTTTTTGTGTAATAATCATCCTCATTCGTGGGAGAACAAGGATATGGAATTTTAATACAGACTGAGACAGAATTTGATATTCTACTACAACTTTAGCTTTTCATAATATCAATATTTTGTTTTATGTTTATGTGTATCTATTTGCATTTGGTTAATGACTACTTTAGTTATCTTAGTCTTTTGCAAATGATATAATTTAATCAATATAATCCATATCTAATTTCTTCCAGTATTTAAAAAACATAGCAATTACTTGATTCAGTTTGTGAATGATAGAATTCTCTTCTTCATAAGTTGAATTATTAAGTATAATTTTTTGCATAACAGGTTTCCCTTATTGCAGAGATTTATAAATCATATAATTGTTATGATTTTTTATGTCTTGTTTGTCCTGTAAACAACTCAAAGAGTAGTGCAACCTATTGTTTACAAGAAGCTTTTGGATCATCCGGTGCGAGTTTCCTTCCTCCGACCAGCTTCGAAGTCATCATACACAGGACAAATTTGGAGCGTTTCCAGGTCAGTTTGTCATTTGTTTGTTTAGTATATTATTAGTAGTTTAGTTTAGATATAAGTTTAGTTAGATATATATGTAGAATTAGTATATTAGATTGTTTAATTTCAGTAAGTTTTATTTCTTATTTATAAAACCATAAAATCAACAAAAATATCTTTCTCTGTCTTAGGGCAGAAAGAAAATGAGTTTTCCAGGTTTTATTTAAATCCGCATTTTGTGGATATTGTATATTTTGTAGATAAGATTATATTTCAGATAGGAGTTAGTATAGTATTAGTTAGTAGTTTGTATATATAGATAGTAGATTAGTTAGTTTGTTTAATAGTTAGTTTTAATTAGATTAGTTAGATTAGTTTGTTTTATTTAGTTTTAGTTAGTTTAGTTTGTTTTATTTGTTTTAGTTAGATTAGTTAGTTTAGATTAGTTTTCTCTTTGGTTTTCCTAGGACCTTAGATCAGATAACGCAGCCGCTAAACCCGTCAGGGTGGTTCATCCCAAACGGCTTGGGTTATTAGACAACCCCGGACCGGTTCCACTCTCTCAGTTGACGGACGGTCAATTTCGCCCGTCAACAAATGGCGCTAGAAGGAGGGCCTGAACTTAATTAATGGCACGAGGCGGTCGCAAGACTCCTCCCCCCCCTAATCTCTCACCTATAGTGACTAGAATCCATTCACACGATAATATTCCCCTTCAAATAACAACTACTTCAACCGATGATCCACAGATCACAGTTGAGCCAGCAACCCCTAATCCTACAAGTGGTGATATGCAAGAGATCGTTCATCAATCTCTTATTAAAACACGTAGTGCCTTAGCTCGTCTTAGGCAACCAAACCGTCTGTGGGGTCAACCTTTGGATTTCTATGATATCAGAGAACAATTAGGTGACACTAACCTCACTGTGAATCCTACAGATCCAATCACAAATCCTGCTGCAGGAGGATCTGGGATACCTCCTTCACCACCTCCCTCATCTCCTTCTTCTTTTGGAGGAGATTCCTCGTCAAACGAAGGCAATTCACCTTCTCAGCCTTCCACACCCACTACCCCAATGGAAAACCAGAAAAACCCGGCTAGACCCTAGTTGGACCAGGATTTCATAGCTATACCTGGAGCTCAACACCCTTTACCTAAACACCTGGAGAAGTGGCTTCCTAAGTTTGATCATGATTCCAAACAGATAGCTGAAGATCATATAAAAAAAATTATGTTAGCCATAAGACTCCGCAATGTTGAACATGAAGACATTGTCTATAGGTTGTTCCCGTATACTTTCGAGGGTAATGCATCCACTTGGTACTTTTCCCAATAGCCCCATACCATCATGTCTTGGGAAAAGTTTGAGTCATTCTTTTTGGAAAAATTCGAAGATGGTAAACCTCTGGAAGTCTTAGTCATGGATCTTTCAAGCTTAAAAATGAACCCAAAAGAAAAAGTTAAATATTTTAATCAAAGATTCTTAACTCTTAAAAATAGAATCCCTGCAGATTCCATGCCTGCGGAGAGTCTTGTAATATCTTACTACACTAAAGCTTTACATCAAAGTATAGCTATTTGGGTTAAATGATCTAAAAAGGCCATGTTGTTAGAAGCCTTCGAGGAGGCTAGTTAGATTGAAAAATACATACTTAGTCTTAAGGACTCTTCTAGAAACGAAACTGAGATTGTTTCTTCTCCCAAAAAGAAGATTGAAATTCTCCCCAGACCTACTCAAAGTAAAACACAACCTGAAAACTCTGATTTGGAAAATTTAACTAAAGTTTTTCAAAAACTGTCGAATCAAGTTATAGACTTGAAAAGGTAAACTGAAGAAGATTCCTCGAGCAAAGGACCCTACAAACCTCCTTTATGAAATCATTTTCCTACCAACCGACCTAATCCAAATCCCGAAGGCCTAAATCTAGAAAGTTTGCAATGTGCCCTTCAAACAATTCTAGAAGCCCAAGATAACTTGATGCCCCCTGAGACCCCTCAGGAGGAAGTTGAACAGGAAACAGTTCAAGAATATGAGTCTTCTCCAAACATCTTTGGACACTTCTCGGACAGCATCTTTCAAGCTAACTTTGAGACTGTCCACCCTTATAACACTAGGAGTAAGACATCAAACAAGCCTTCTACCGAGAACACTACAACTTCACCTCCAAAGCCATCTAAATCAGTGGAGACAAAACAGAACAATGTCAGCCCTAACTTAGATTATGATGTTGTTGAATATCTTAAAAAATTAAGGGCTAACATTTCTATTTATGAATTATTGAAGTTTCCATTTTTGTTACAAAAAATGTTGCAAAATATTTCAGAAAATGGCAAGAATGGTAATTCAATTGGTAACAAGGTTGTGCAAAGAAAAGTTCCGCAGAAGACTTCCACTAAAAATAATATTGATCCTCAAGATAAAGGAAGCCTTCCTGTAACCCCTGTAAATAATATAAATAATGTAAATAAGTAGATAAAGTAGCATTAGAAATTGCGAGTAAAAAGCCACAAGCTACTACTCTTAGTACTCGCAAGAATGTACCTCCTTTTCTTTTAACTTTCAAGATTTTCAATAGAAATGTGCATAATTGTATGGTGGACTCAGGAGCGTCATCCAATGTGATGCCTTGGTCTGTCTGTCAAAAGATTAACGTTGAAGTGGAACCATCTACTTTGAAAATCATACAACTTGATCGGACAAATGTTAAAGTTATAGGCGAACTAAAAAATGTATTGATTAGATTATCGTCTAACCCAAAGGTTTATCAGGTTATTGATATAATCGTTGTGGATATTCCAAAAGTGTATGGTTTATTTTTTAGCAGGGACTGGTCGGAGCAGCTACATGGTTACTTCGCGACGGACTGGTCTCACTTATGGCTTCCAGAGAACGGTAAGCCTAACAAGATCAAGGTGAATCGTGAGCGTTACCTTAAGTTCACGTTCACAGATTTGAACGATCCTAACGAACCATATACACCTTCTGCTGATTCACCCGAAGTCCAAGGGATGGACACCTTCTTCGGCAATTTCATGGCTGAGGTCTCACCTATCAACAATCCAGAACAATAATCTGAGATCGTAGCATACATGCAACCAACATCTTCTATGCAACAGTCCCATGTGCCCGATGGAAACCAAATTTGGTCTCTATATTTCGACGGTTCCAAGTCTAAAGAAGGAGCTGGAGTAGGCTGCATCATTATCGATTCGACAGGTAACAAGACATTAATGGCTTGTAGACTGGAATTTGAATGTACTAACAATACTGCAGAATATGAGGCTTTACTGCAAGGTCTCAGAAAATCCCTGGATATGAACATTCAAAACATGGTTGTATTCGGCGACTCTGAAATAGTGGTTAGGCAGGTAAGAGACTCTATACACTGTCTTTCCCCGCATCTCAAAAGTTACCAGTCTGAGGTATGGAGTTTAATGAATAAATTTTCTGCTTTCAATATAAATTCCATTCCTAGACTAAATAATGTTGAAGCAGATCTACTAGCTAATGTAGCCTCTAAACTTCTTCCTACAGAAGGCTTGTCCCCAAACGCATTCTCCGTCGAGCTATTGTTTCGACCATCTGTTCCTGACAATATCACAAAATGGAGAGTCTTTCACGATGATCAACAGATCATTAACTTTCTGCACATGAAAGAAACCTTTCAAGGCGCGGTGGTAGATGAACGCACACACGACGACAATTTGCACGATTTTACGGTAATACCTGATCTGAAATCTCCTGAAGTTCTATCGGACATGGTAAATTTCATACCCAAATCCATAGTCAGATTAGAAAATTTTTATGATTTTGAAGATAAATTTAAAAAGATGGTCAATTGTAAAACCAATAATTCCTCGCTATCTTATGAAAAAGTGAATTTAGGAACTAGCGAAAATCCTCAGTGCATTAATCTAGGCTTGGGATGTTCTAGACAAGAAAAACCTGCTTTTGTTAAATTATTTAAAGAATTTAAGGATGTCTTTGCATGGACATACGATGATCTTAAAACGTTCGATCCTAATATCATACAACATGTTATCCCGATGAAGCCCCAAACCTTACCCTTCCAACAAAAACTGAGGAAAATGCACCCTAAACTAGAACCGACCATTCAAAAAGAATTGAATAAGCTCCTAAGTGCTAAAATAATTTTTCCCATTAGGCACTCAATGGGTGTCCAACCTTGTCCCAGTTCGGAAGAAAAATGGGGAAATTCGACTTTGCGTCGATTTTCGAAACCTCAACAAAGCATCTGACAACGATAATTATCCTGTCCCACCCATGGAACAGATCCTGCAACAGGTATCTGGTTCCGAGAGGCTATCTTTATTGGATGGTTTCTCCGGATACAACCAAGTCCTGATGTCTCCACCAGACCAACTCAAAACCACCTTCCGTACCCCGTGGGGCACTTATGCTTATCGCAAAATTCCCTTTGGATTGATTAATGCTGGTGCTACCTTTCAGAGAGAAATGGACATTGCTTTTCGAGGCTTAATCAATCACTCCATCGTAGTTTACTTAGATGATGTGATTGTTTATTCTAAAAACAAAGACGATCATCTAGCTCACTTACGAGCCGTTCTGCTACGATGTCGTAAATACGGCATCTCCTTGAACCCCAAAAAGTCCATCTTTGTAGTAGAATAGGGTAAACTACTAGGATTCATTGTGTCTAGCGAAGGGATGATTATTGACCCCGAGAGGACTCAATTCATCACTAAAATTCCCCCTCCTACATCCAAGAAATCCATGCAGTCTTTCCTAGGCCAGATTAACTTCGTGAGAAGATTTGTCCCCAGCTTCTCCGAAATGGTCAGGCCTCTACAGAACCTGATTAAGAAAGACACCCAATATCACTGGGGACCCACAGAAAATCAAGCTTTTAATGCCATAAAGAAGGCCATAATAGACGCTCCGTCTCTCATGAGCCCTAACTTCTCTCAAGATTTTACACTCTATACTTTTGCCTCTGATCGTTCCTATGATGCAGTCCTAACTCAGAAGAATTTCGATAATAACGAAGTACCCATCGCCTTTATGAGCTCTTCTTTCAAAGGTGCTGAACTTAACTACCCAGCGGTCGATCGGCAAGCCTACATTGTTTTCAAAGCAATTAAGCATTTCCGGTCCTATCTTTTGAAGTCAAGGACGAAATTCATTGTCCCCTACCCTGTCGTAAGGAACTTGTTAGTGCAGAAGGAGTTAGGAGAGAAGAGAGCTAACTGGGTCACCTCCTTGCAGGAGTATGACTTAGAGATCACCCCAGCTCAAATCGTGAGAGGCCAAGGGTTGTGTAAATTTGTTGTTGATTTGGAAACAGGACAGTAAGAAGATAGTGATACGTCAAACCTAGAACAACACGATCAAAATTTAATTTGTTGCGCACAAAACCTCGTTAGTCCCTGGTACGACGATATTAGATTCTATCTTGAACATGGGTCAGCACCCCATCACCTTCACCCCGCCAAGAGAAGAGAGTTGAGACTAAAGTCCGCCTCCTTTCATCTAGTTAACGGTATACTGTTTCGTCAAAATTTTGACGACGTACTGATGCGCTGTCTTGAGAAAGACGAAGCAGAAAAAGTCTTGCTAGAGTTGCATGCAGGAGAAGCTGCTGGTCACTTCGGTGGTGACACCACTGCTCATAAGGTTTTAAGAGCCGGTATTACTGGCCCACACTTTTTAGGGACGCCCATGCCTTGTGTCGTAAATGTATTATCTGTCAGAAAGCATCAGGGCGGTTGCAAAAACCAGCCTTTCCCTTGCAACCCGTTTCAGTAGATTCTCCTTTCCAGCAATGGGGCCTTGATATCATAGGTCCAGTTAACCCTCTGTCCTCGCAACAACACAAGTATATTGTGACAACCACAGATTACTTTACACGATGGTCTGAAGCTGCTGCGCTAAGAACTGTTAACACCAGTCAGGTGATTGTTTTTCTGAACTCGAATATTATCACTCGTTTCGGTATTCCTGAATGTCTAGTCTTTGACAACGCTTCATACTTTTCTTCTCTTGAGATGAGCAAATTTTCTTTGGAGAAAGGAATAAAGCTGAAGTATTCTTCTAGTTACTACCCTCAAGGCAACGGATTAGCAGAATCACCACACAAGAACTTGATTAAAATTATCAAGAGAACCGTGGCTGAAAATCACAAGAACTGGCACAATGCACTGTTGAACGCACTGTGGGACGATAGGGTAACACCCAAAGCCGCTATAGGTAACTCCCCATTTTTTCTCGTTTATGGCAGAGAAGCAATTATGCCACCTCACATTCTTCTTCCTTCGCTCTAGTTGTCACAAAAAGTCCAAGAAGAAGATTGTCCCCCTTTAGAAAAACGAATTAACGCTTTGATGAAGTTGGAAGAAGTAAGAGCCCAAGCTAAGCGTAAGTTAGATCAACATCAACAATTGATTAAAAGCTGGTTCGATTCTAATTCTGCTTCTGATAGAAATTTTGAAGTAGGTGATCTCATCTTAAAGTGGGACAAACCACATGAAGGAAAGGGTGAGCACACCAAATTTCAAAACTTATGGCTTGGACCATTTTTAATTGCTGAAAAGTTGGGTCCTAGTTCCTTTCGACTGCAGAATCTTGAAGGGAAGTTTGACACCCACCCGGTGAATGGCCAAGCCCTGAAAATATACTTTGCTTGATAACTATCCTTGTATATTATGTATATATTTTTCATTTTTTGTTTGCGTTTTCGTTTGCTTTCTGTTTTTTTATTTTGATTTGAATTGATCAGTTTGTGTTTTTGGACATACACATACCTGTACACTGAGCTATTCCGACAAAGACAATAGAAAAAATTTCTTCACTGAAATAACTTCTGAAAATTTGTACAAACATCAATGATATATCTCTGAAACTGATATCTATGTTGGAAAATTTTGTTGTTTGAAAGAAGTTTTCTGATTTCAATCTCTGAGCAAAGTTGGTCCTGATCATCTATTATCTTTTGACGCTGTCCCTTTTCCATAAAGGAATGACTCAAAAGATGCCTCCCTGTCGTAGGAAGTTGTTTTGTAAATAAAACATCTCTGGAACTAAATAAAGGACGTGCTAAAAAAGTATGATGAGGTCCAAAAATATGCTAAAATATCAAGATTTTCAGCGTCACCCCGCTCAGCTATATATCTACAAAAGAAAAACAAAATAAAATTATTAATAAGAGCTGTGGGAAGTGCTTGTAAACCCGCCGGGATACTGAACAGGTCTGCTGGCAGCGGGTAAATGCAAGCATGGCACCAAGATAATTTCACCAGGGAACTGAACAGGCCTGCTGGCAGCGAAGAAATGTCGGGTACATGAAAATCTGTAAAAATTATAAGAAACCTCTTTAATGTCCTTTATTCTGATCTAGAACTTCTTGACAGGACATAGATGTCAGAGTGGGTTAAATGGAAACCCTGTCGAGGCTATGGACGCCTGTTGGCAGCAGTGGCCATGCCAACAGTATTGAAGATTTTATATTTAATATCGTGACTTGCTGATCTTAAGACTGTTATTGGTTTTCATCTTTTAAAACACTGCTGGAAAAAAAATGATTAATGATGATGTTTGAACGACTTTCTGGTTGTTATCTTTGAGTTGAAATTTTCTTGGCTGTCCTAATCTAAATTTGTGCCTTTTGCATAGATAACTGCTTCTACCAGTGTGTCGCCATTGTTGGCAGCCAATTCACCTTTTTATACGATCCTATAAGCTGCCTACACCTATGTCTTGCGAACATCAAGTTTTTTCGTCGCATTTTTCAAATAAACGACACTTTCATTTCTTACGACATTACACATTTGTCTTCATTAAGTTTTCATGACTGTAAGCGTGAAAACTTCTCCTTTTGAAGTTGTTTTTCGATCGCTATCTGATCTGTCATGATCTTTTTATCGATATGCCTACTACACTTACCTTTTGTTTATCGTTATGTGGCTAGAAGGACTTTCGAACTATGCTCATTGGACATTCTTATATTGATTGCATAACTTGATTTTATTGAGTTTGTAAGGCATTGAGTGTTTGTATTTACACTTCTTATGACTTTCCTGATCTTTGATTATGCATACGGGTTATGATTAGTTTATATATATATATGTCTTTTGATATAACCCTTATGTTAATCCTCTCATAATTTTTGGTTTGTCGACTATATGAATATCAATCAACACATTTGTTAAACATTTATACAATGGCGCATGGCTAACATTTGGTGTTGGTTTCATGTTGAATGTCAATGGTTTAAAAACTATACTCTAACGTTGATTTGGCGCGTTGGCATAACACTTACCATTTGATTCTTTGGTTGGCCAAACGATATGATTTTTGAGCTATGCTATGATTGTTTGAACAGATGTGTAAATCGGCGGTTGTACTTTACCATAACTATCGTGCATGGCACTGAATGAATCCACCACCTTCGCATGCGTGCATGTATGCTTACCCCTTTTGGCTCGATTCATTGTTGTTGGTTTGGGTAGCTCTGTTACTGTGTGTTGATGAATTCAAACCCTTCCCTTACCATGCATTCAACTCCATGGCGCCAGTCGTACAAGTTGAACCCAATGGCAACCAGGCCCTGTTAATGTTTGATAATGCCCGCCAAGATTTGGCAGACAGTGGATGGCTTACCTTTGTGAAACGTTTCGAAGGTTTTAACCTTTGCGTAGCTCGACAGTTTTCCATGACCTTCGATGGTTGTCGAGGCAAGGTAGGCGACGTACAATTGGAAATTGATGAGAATTTCATCAGCTCAGCCACGGGGTTATCTACCTCTGGACAACGTTGGTTTAAGAATTGCAAGGTTGAGGAAGTCCCGTGGACCCTGCTATTTCAATCTCGCAAAATCACCTCCTATGATAGAGGTATGCCCGTAACTCTGCTCAAACCACGTTGGCATGATTTATTAATGATAATCAAGCAGTTTGTGACCTGCGAAGGTCGATACAGACTTGTGTTCCTCCACCACCTGCGCTTGCTTATGGTTTTTATGGGATACTCTCTCAATATGCCCTATTATTTGCATCGTAGCCTATTTAAAATGTCGAAGAAGTACAAAAGACACCAGGCTGACAGTAGCCTTTTTCATTATGGGCTTGTTAAGCTTATCGTTGTCTGTCATTTGAGTCTGCACAGGGATAGTTGGAGCAATTTCGTTGCTCGGAATGGTTTTGAGGATCCAAACCCTACACAGGTTGAAAAACCTGTGGTGAGTGAGGTCAATGTTGTACCCTCAGTGCCCTACCATGTTCTACTTCCTAAACCCTCGACCGACCCTCCTATCAACTTACCCGACACTGTGACTAAGAGTGCAGAGGCCATTAAGAAGCCTGTGAAAAAAAAGCCTAAGCCGAACCTAACTGCAAACACCAAAGGGAAAAAGAATGCACGTTTGATTTCACGAATGGCAAGGAATAGGCCAAAACCCCCTGTTGAGCCAAACCCTATCGTTTTGAGTGAGGACTCCGATTCGAAAGTGGAGCGTTTCTTGGCTAGTGAATACCCCTATTCACAAGGTTTGTGTGTTGAACCCTCATATGATTTTGTATCGAACCTACCCCCCTGCCTGAAGGACGACCCTAACTACCCAGGCATTACGTTGCCTTGTGAAACCCTCGGTCATTTTCCCAAACCCTCTCCTGCTCTGTCTAAACCCACACAGTCACCCTGTGATCAATGCAATTCGTGGTTAGAGTGATATTATAATGATGTTCCAATACTCCAGTCAAAGATTCAGTCACTAGAGGACCAGATTGCAGTGCTAACCAGTCAAAAGACCAAGCTACAAGCAACAGATAAGAAACAAAAGACAACCGGCTCCATCCTGTTTAAAAATGTGGAATCAACCATGGTTGTTGTAAACTCAAAGATGGTATAAGCAAGCAGCCTCGTTGCTACACAGGTATGTTTTGATATCATTTGTTTTTGTAAATAATCTAGGTTTATATAACGATTTGAATTCGGTTTTAAACAACTCTGTTCACATCATTGAATGGATTTGTTACATTGCGTGTATTCTATATATATCTTGGCTTTGAATAAAAACAAATTTCGATTCAATATACGATTGGATTATTCCCAGTTTAGTCTCTCTTAGATTTTCATCGATTTGATTGATCTTAGTGCAGATTTGATTTGTTTGATTGAGTTAAAATGGATGCTTCGCTGTCAATCAAATTTGTTTGTATCTATTCTAGACAGGAAATGTTTCTAATACTCAATTTAGAATATGATTACATTTCGATTCGATTTCGTTATAATTTATAAACTTGATTGGCAACGATTTTGATGAGGTTAATTGTTATGGTTTGTTGTGCCATATAAATGACTAGATCATGTGAGGGTTATTATACTTGTTCATGATTACACACATCTATATGGCACATGAATAGAGAGAGATATATATTCTTTGGGTAAAGGTTATGTATGAGGATGCATGCACATGGTATAGTTATAGTCTAGATATAGTGACAGGTTACAGATCTATCTGAAATAAGTTACAGAGGGTCAAAAGTTTTCAAGAGAAAGGAAACCCTAGTTTTCATAAGGAATACATAGACTGCATAATATTTTGGTCGTGTACATACCCGTGATGCATAACATATAGGGCTCATACATACATGTGCTACAACACTATAGGTCACGTAGCTGTTATAGTTTTTTTGATACATGTTCAGTACATATTGATTACATGGAAGTTGTACAGGTTGGATGCAGGTCAGTGGTACAAGTTGATACAATTGTACAATGGTATATATCATAGTGATAGTGTCATAGTGGTTCCATAATTCTACTTATACGTCAGGGAGGTTGGACAGGGCAAGGATAGGTGGTTGTATCCACCTTTTGGTTGTAACCAGAGAACATAGTGGGTTATAGCCTCCTTTTGGTTGTAGCCAGAGAATTGGGGAGTTGGAGCTTCCCTCAGGTTGTAGCCTGAGAAACTAAGGGGTTGGATCCTCCTTCCAGTTGCAGTTGGAAAAAAAAGGAAGTTGGTGCTTCCAATGAATGTAATTCTTCAAGACATATGAGAAAAATCATTCCATATTTTTCTCCCGCTTTGGGTTTCCACGTAAAACATTGGTGTACTTTGTATGTGTATGATTGTTCATTTGTTCATTGCTTATTTACTCTGCAGTTATTGGATGATAATGCTACATTGATATAACACTTGGATTATATGGTTAAAAAGGATTAAATTTCTCTATTACTGATTCACCCCCCCTCTCAGTAATCCAACAAATAATAACATTGAGATAACAACATAATACGGAAATATTGTAGAGTTAACAACAAAACAACAAATTAGATGGAACCAAAACACCTGAATTATTCCTTTATTTATAGGAAACAAGATTCACTTGCCTCTTTGAGGGGGAAACCTCCAGCAGAGAAGATATCTATTACAATAATTCTTCAAGACAAAACTTCTCATACCCTCTACTCCTATTTATACTAAATCTATCTATCCAAAATAAAAATCTAGAGGAATATCCTTCTAGAAGTGGAAGATTTTATTAGGTCTTATTGCATTTGACTTACTCCTCCTTATTTATAGGCCTTATTAATATTGAGATTTATTACATGGAAATGTATTATTCTACCCACTTGAGGGGTTAGGTAGGTTAGGTCCCTAACATGCCCTCCCCCTTAAAATCAACCTTGTTCTCAAGGCTTGAGATAAGGAAATTACTGCAGAATGGTAGCTGGCTCCCAGGTGGCATCTGATGGAGTTGTATATTTCCACTGGACTAATAATTACTTGATGGTGCTCCGATGAAGATGATGCTCATGCTGGTCCAAAACAACTTGTGGCTGCAACTAGATTGATCCTTCTTTATCCAACTCGAGAAGGTTGGCTTGAGTTTGAAGCTTAGTTCCAATCACCTTATTTAAGCAAGAGACATGAAATATAGGATGGAGCTTAGAAGAACTGGGAAACTATAATTTATAGGCCACTTGTCCCATGCGCTTGAGAACTGTATAAGGAACATAAAATTTGGGCACCATTTTCTAACAATTTTCTTCCTTGAGTGAAGTTTTCTTATAAGGTTGCAGTCGAAGAAATACTTGGTCTCCTTCAACAAATTGATGTTTTGAGCGACCTTGATCTGCTTGTTTCTTCATGTGATTTTGAGCCATGACCAAATTCTCTTTGAGGGTATGAAGAATAGCCTATCGAACTATAAGTGCTTATTCAACCACCTGGACCTTCGAGACACCTGACACATAGGAGAGAACGAAAGATGGTTTTTGTCCATATACTACTTCAAAAGAAGTCACGTGAGTAGTTGTATGGTAAGAAGTGTTGTACCACCAATCAACTAATGGAAACCATTGATCCCATTGATTTTTCCTTTTAAAGGAAAAACACCTCAAATATGTCTCCAAACACTTGTTAACAACTTCAGTTTGACCATCAGTTTGGGGATGATAGGAGGTGTTGAGATAGAATTGTGTGCCATGTAGCCTAAACAGATCTTGCCAAAAATTGTTGGTGAAAGTGGGATCTCGATCAGAAACAATAGAATGAGGCATGCCATGAATCTTGAATACATGATCCATGAAAATTTGAGCCACAGTCGATGTAGTAAATGTTGGATTACTGAGAGGGGTGGTGAATCAATAATAAAATCTTCTGCTTCTAGAAGGATCTTCCTCTAGATTTTTCTTTTGGATAGATAGATTTAGTATAAATAGGAGTATAGGGTATGAGAAGTTTTGTCTTGAAGAATTATTGTAATAGATATCTTCTCTATTGGAGGTTTCCCCCTCAAAGAGGCAAGTGAATATTGTTTCTTATAAATAAAGGTATAATTCAGGTGTTTTGGTTCCATCTAATTTGTTGTTTTGTTGTTAACTCTGCATTATTTCCGTATTATGTTGTTATCTCAATGTTATTCTTTGTTGGATTACTGAGAGGGGGGGTGAATTACTAATAGAGAAATTTAATCCTTTTTAACCATATAATCCAAGTGTTATATCAATGAAGCATTATCATCCAATAACTATAGAGTAAATAAGCAATGAACAAATGAATAATCATACACATACACAATACACCAGTGTTTTACATGGAAACCCAAATTGGGAGAAAACCACGGAATACTTTTTCTTATATGTCTTGAAGAATTACATTCATTGGAAGCACCAAATTCCTTTGTTTTCCAGCTGCAATTGGAAGGAGGCTCCAACCCCCTAGTTTCTCAGGCTACAACTTGAAGGAAGATCCAACTCCCCAATTCTCTGGCTACAACTAGAAGGAGGCTACAACCCCCTATGTTCTTTGGCTACAACCGAAAGGTGGCTACAACCACCTGTCATTGCATTGTCCTGCCACCCTGAAGTAGAAGTAGAATGATGGAACCACTGCCACACTATGACTATGAGATATACTGATGTAAACCTGTACCAATAAATCTGAACCATGCATCAACCATGCATCAACCTGTACCTCAACCTATAATCAACCTGTACCATAAACAAGTGCATCAACCATGCACCAACCTGTACCAAACAACCTGTAATCAACCTGTACCATAAACAAGCACATATAACCATGTACCAAGTATGTACCAATCATGTGTCAACTACTCATCAACTATGACTCATCAATATGTACCAACATCATCAACTATACACCTCATGTATGTGCCAACTCATCAACTACTCGTCTCAACCATGTACTCAACATGTACCTCAACCAAAATCCCTCATAAATTTCATCATCCAAATATGATTTGTAGATCTATAATAGACCTTGTGTATATGATCACATTCATACAAACCTTCCTTAACTTTAACAACAAGAGACAAGCATTTTCATCAATCTTTTCTTCAGTCTCACATGCCTAGTTTTGGATTAGTCAACAGCCCTAAGTTGAAGTAATCATAACTTTGTGCCTGTAATGTATAAAAATATGAAACTGATACATAATTCTTTTCAATGTGTTTTATGCAATTCCTCCAGGTTTCAATACTTGTAACCTCTCATAAAAGGAGTTATAGCCAAAATGGCATACCTTTCTGAATTCTAGATTATTCTAGAGAGGGACCTTGTAGAGCGTGCCCCACATGTAATTTTTGTTTAATTGATCTAAAACTGTTACAAAACATACTAAATACTATAAACTAACCAACACATTTTTTTTCACGTAATTTGGATCTTTTATGAATAAGTTATGACGTTTTTACCTGAAACACTTGTTTTTTACTAGTTTCAGGACTAGCCACAAACCCTATTTTCCACGGAGTGTAAATACAAATATACAACAAACCACAAGCTGAATTTTTTACCATAGAGACTTGGATATGTTTTATCAATGGTATAGACATTTCATGGTCTAAATCATTATAGAAAAAAATTTATAGCTAAAATGGTGAGATGACCTGTAAATAACATACCTTAGAAAGCACCATCAAAAGAATTTATCCTTCCTTGCATTTCGGCCTTCTTTTCTTCACCTTCCCTCAGAATTTCGAATTAGATATCCTTGGTTACCTCACACAACTATAGATATTCAATATGCTCAAGTGTATCTAAAATGAGAGAGCCTTTCCTCTTATTTATACTCTCCAAGTAGCTTCCTTAAAAACATCTTCTAGGTCACTTGGCCCCACTTTCCTTATTTTAGGGTTAACCCACTTCTAATTTATCCATTAAATTTATTATTGAAATAATTTACTTTGTATTCAATCTGAATTATAATACACTCATTACTTCATTTTATTATTTAACTTTTAAAATCTCTTAAACCACTTTGACTACTTTGACCTTTTGGGGCTTCTAGATGACATATGAGGGTCCTCCAACTTGGTAAGACCATAACACTCAAACCGTGAGGAGTTATGTGACATTCCACATACCACCAGAAATGGAATGACATGTAATATCCATATAGAATAGTATTATCTGAAAATATATCTTAACTCATACTGTTACCCATCAAACAAACTTGGGTCCATTACCCAAACCTAGGGTATCCAACTTCTCATGGCCATAACTCTCTAACCGTGAGGAGTTGTGTGGCGTTCCACATACCACTAGAAATGGCATGAAAAAAAATATCCATCTAGGATAGTTTCCCTAACAAATTCACTATCCTTCATCTCATTATTCCACAATTAAGCATGGGTTCTCTTACTCTACAAAGCGTCTTCCCGTGAGGGCTTTCACCATAAGGGGACCACTTTGGAGTTCATCCATATTTACTTATTATCAACCATGAAAAAAAAATAATGAGTCATATTTACATCAAAAATTCTTGGGTCCATTACCCAAAACTTTATGCTACAGGGATTTCTTCAAGGGTTGACATCAATGAAAACCAACATTAATCAACAAATGTGTGTTGAAGAAAACATAAATGAGAATGTTTGGAAAGACGATCAACAACCACCATGATAACTGAATTATTTCCTGATTTAGGTAATACCACAATAAAATCCGTAGAGATGTCCCTCCAAATAGTGGGTGGAATTAGAAGCATTTATAACGTGCTAGGATCTTTGATTGTTTCTCTCTTGTTGCATTTACAAACATCACATTCTGCCACAAAAGTCCTAGAAAAAAAAATGTTTGACCTGGTCATAGGTTTTGATAAACCCTGAGTGTCCAACTGTGGGTGTAGCATGAAGCTCAGAAAGCATCGTGGATTTAATTTGTCACTTTTTACTTAAATACAAACAAACTTTGTAGCGAAGCTCATCATTGTTACAAGAGTACCCTGGGGAACCTAGAGAATTGGCTTGCAATTGTTGGATCAAATGTGAAATTTTAGGATCTTGTAGCCATTCCTGGAGAACAACTTGGAGCCAATATGGTACAATGAAGGAGAGGGAGAAAAGGGACCCTTCATATTCATATTTTTGTGAAAGAGCGTCAAAAACCACATTTCTTTTTCCTTTCTTGTAAATGATCTCGTAATCATATCCAAAGAGCTTAGTTACCCATTTTTGTTGCTCTGGGGAGGAATTTTGTTGCTCCAGAAAATACTTGAGGCTTTAATGATCGGTCTTAATTTGAAAGCATTGCCCCAAGAGATAAGGGCACCAAAGATCCATGACATGCAGAATAACCAACATTTCCTTTTCATAGATTTATTGGCCCAAATGGTGTTCTGAAAATTGTTTGTTGGTAAAGGACAAAGGCATTCCCTCTTGCATAAGGACTGCTCCAATTCCTCTCCCAGAGGCATCAAATTCCAGGACAAAGGTATTTTTGAAATCAGGAAGGGCCAAGATCAGAGTAGTGCACATAGCTTCTTTCAAGGCTTGAAAGTTATGATCAACCACGAGAGTACAAGTGAAATAATTCTTTTTAAGGAGAGCATTGAGAGGCATCGCAATCTTTCCATAATTTTGAACAAAATTGCGATAATATCTCGTTAAACCCAGAAAACCACACAAGATTTTGATAGTCTTGGGGTGAGGCCAATCCCGCATTGCTTCAATCTTCTTAGGATCCACCAAGACACCAACCTTTCCAACAATATGAACCAAGTACTTGACTTTTGAGGTGCCAAAGGAACATTTAGACTATTTGAAGAAAAATTGGTGCTAAGAGAGTAGATGGAGAACTTGATCCACATGGGCAAGATGGGATTGACAAGTGTTACTATAGATGATAATATCATAAAAAAAAACTAAGACAAAATGACAGAGAAAAATACGGAAGACATGATTCATGAGGATTTGGAAGGTGGAGGGGGAATTACACAGGACAAAGGGAATGACCAAGAAATCATAGTGAACCTCATGAGTTCAAAAGGAAGTCTTGTGGATGTCATATTCTTGCATACGTATCTGGTGGTAGCTAGAACACGTATCAAGTTTAGGGAAGTAATGAGCACCACTCAACTCATCCAAGATATCATCAATGATAGGAATGGGGAGCTTTTCCTTGATGGTGAGTTTATTGAGGGAACAGAAGTCAGGACACATTTGCCAAATAACTTATTTCTTGAGTACCATGACCACATGAGAAGAATAAGGGTTGGTACTAGGGTGGATAACACCCGCTTGGAGGAATTCCTGTACTATTTTTTCAATTTCATTATTTTGGGAAAAGGTATGATGATCAAGGCAAACATTGGGAGGAATACTTCTAGGAACAAGGGGGATGGAATGATCATGAAAACCATGAGGAGGCAGAATTCCATGAGGAGTGGAAAAAATATATTGATGTTTGGAAATGATATCTTGGAGGTCAGGATGCATAGAGGGTGTCTCAACCGCTTGAATGGAATGGAGTTGAGAAAAAACATTGAAGTGGAAATTATTGAGGAGATTTTCCATGCGATGGGAACTGATGATCTCAAGAGAACCAACTGTGAGACTTTGGAATTGATACCTTTGTCCCACCTATTGGATTGCATGGTTAATTCCTTAAAATCCATAAGAATGGGAACCAAAGTGTGCAACCATTCAACACCTAGCACAATGTCACAACCACCCATGTCAATGAAAAACGTATAATATTCCAGGTTGTAATTTCCAATTTGAAGACATACATTTTCACAACGCCCACCTCATTTCTTGGACCCAGTGTTGGCTATCATGATTTGAAAATGATTGACAACATGAATATAGAAATTGGTTTCCAAGGCAATACGACGATGAATAAAATTATGGGTGCCACCACTATCAGAAAGGATGATGACCTTCCTATGCTTAATATAGCGAATGAGCTTGAGGGTTTGTGGAGAAAATAATCCATTGATGGCATGCAAGGAAATTTGTGGGTCAACTTCAGGTGGTTCAGTAGGATCCTAGATAGCATCAATAAGGGATGGCTCTTCAACAAGGGGAACTCTCACATCTTCTTCAGGAACATCTTCGAAAATGGCCATAAAAAGTTTTTATTCCTTACACTTGTGCCTCGAAAAATATTTTTCATCACAATTATAGAAAAGAAACTTCAGTTGGCATTCAACCATTTCAACCCTAGTTAATTTCTGGACCTTAAGGGGAGTGGAAGGGGGGTTAATATTAGTCGGTTGAGGGCGAGGAACAACAGAGTTTGTTTTTTTTTTCCTGGGAAAAAACAACTTGTTGGGCCTCTTTGGCACATTTAATAGCTTCCAACCAAGTCGAGGGTGGGACATGAGGGTTATTATGAAAGGAGTTGGATTGAAAATACGGAGAATGAGAGGAATCAACAACATCTTATTGGTATGAGGAGGAAGGACTCGGATTGCGGTTCACCCCAACTGGTTGACAACAGAATGGAGGATGTTAAATTGGTTCTTGAATTTGACATTCATGGTGTCAAATTGGTGTTATAATTGGCTCTCGAATTGTGAAAGGTGGTTATTGGTAGAGCCAATCTCAAATGTCACTTTTTGGATGGATTCCATGGATTGATGGATGGAAGCTTCTAGGTCTTGGTTGTGAGTGGTGGCCATTTGGAGAGGGTGAGTGCATGTAAGGGAAAATGGGTGGGTGGGACCAAAAAAAAGGACTTATAAGTGATAGGTACCATGATGATCAAGGTGAGAGGGGGAATATAATGGGATAGGTGGTAAAATAGGGAAGTTGGGAAAGGGTCGGGTCCAATGGAAAAAAGGCTTAAAAATGAAAGGTATGATTATGATCAGGGAGAAAAGGGGAATCCAATGGGATATGTCTGAAATAAGTGTGA
This sequence comes from Picea engelmannii, assembly GCA_009831015.1. Taxonomy (NCBI): domain Eukaryota; kingdom Viridiplantae; phylum Streptophyta; class Pinopsida; order Pinales; family Pinaceae; genus Picea; species Picea engelmannii. The sequence goes on from ML795343.1 coordinate 237,029, forward strand.
TGGGGAGACCACTATAATTTATTTATTTTTACTCCTGTGGATTTATACTCTGAGCTGAATAATAATGCAGTGTTGAAATGCCAAATTCTTAATAGGAAGAAATATGTAGTAATTTCACAACCATAATGTAGGAGGAACAATTGTGTGGCAATAGGTCTTTTCTATTTTGTTTCTATTTCCTTCCCAAGGGTTAGGGTATGCAAGGTGTCTACAGACATGGGTTTCCCCTATGCTATAGCTCTTTAATATGCATACAAGGTCCAACAGTAGTAATCGATCCAATATCTTAGGGAACCTAATAAGGCGGATAGATTGTTCCATTAGATGTACTACCCAACTACCTAGGTACTAGAGAGTATATTCCCGAGTGTTGTTATATATGGCACTATAGTATTTAGGTGACCAATCAGTTTATCTATAGAGGTCTTCAGGACATCTAGGTCGATCTGTATACATGTGTTGTCTGATGCACTACCACTTGAAGGGGTACCAAGATGGGTTACAAGGGTGGCCAACAGATGTGTGCTTGAGTGCCACTTGTATTTCTTGCATGTATTACTCCCCGATCGTGGGTTTATGCATGTAACGACAGATCTATGTAGATTTAAGACACAAGAATATGTCTCTACCCTGAAAAACATTAACCCACAATTTTCTGTCAAGGAAAGTGCTCTGATACCACTTTTAAGGTACCAGGTTTATTATATTAGAATAAAAGAGAAATAATATAGATAATAACACCGAGATAACAATAGAATACATCAATAATGCATATTTAATAGTGGAACAACAAATTATATGGAACCACAACATAAGAATTATACCTTTATTGATAGGAAACAAGGTTCACTTGCCTCTTTGAGGGGGAAACCTCCAGCAGAGCAGAGCTCTATTACAATAATTATTCAAGACAAAACTTCTCATACCCTCTACTCCTATTTATACTCCAAAATAACAATATAGAGGAAGATCCTTTTAGAAGTGGAATATTATATTAGGTCTTCTTACATTTGACTTGTTTCTCCTTATTTCTATGCCTTATTAATATTCAATTTTATTACATGGAAATATATTATTCTACCCAATTGAGGGGTTAGGTAGGTTAGGTCCCTAACAAAGGAGATACAATTATAGTGCACATCAGTTGAAGAGTATATGAAGCAGAAGTAATGAGATGAGAATGGTATTAATTTTGTTATGGGCTTGTATATTGGGAATTTGGTAATCTTTGTGTGAAGCATTTTTAGATGCTTGTTGTACCTGAATTAATGATGCATATGTGATCCAAGGGGTGCATGATCGGTTGTACTAGACACCCCGAAATTTTGGTCCAAGTTGTATTGCTTCATCATAGGAAAGTTAGTTCCCCATGTTTGCTGTAAACCCTACTATTCAGGCATATGTGATGTGGTGTAGATTCGAACATAGTTATCCCTCTCATCATAGAGAGTATGTGGCATCAAGTTGTGGAATTAACCACTCAGATAGGTACGAGGGTGGCAAGTGGACTCTTATCTAAGATTGATGTTGAGTCAGAGAAATTGAATATTCGATTAAGGGGGGGGGATGTGAGATGAATTTATCTCATAATGTGATCGACCAAGTTACAATTAAGGGAGAGCCTAATATTTTGATGAACCATGTAGGTGAAAAGGATTCCTAGAGAATTGGTGGTTACAATGATTGATGACCCATATATTCCAGTAGATGGATTTATTTTTATATGTATGTAAATAATCAGATGCAGGTACAAGAGGAAGTAGAAGAAAGTTCAAAATATTGAATCCATGATAGTGATGAAGATATCACCACATAGATATTTAGATAAGTAGTCAGTAAGGGAGAGTGTTGGAATATATAATTTCTACTTATATAATATGCTTGCTAATGTATTGAGAAATAGAGTCAATATCTATGTGATTTGTGTGATCTTATTCTTAGGAGGTTGTTTGAGAGTTGGATTTGTGAGATCCTATTTTGGTGTGTGGTTGAGATATTGTCTCAATTGGCTGATTGAATGATCAAGGTAGTTTGTCTCTCTTGAGACACAAATGTTGTATTTATATGCATTCACTACATTAATTCAATATATTCATTAACACCATTATTTGTGTGTAATACTCTACTCTCTTGTTCTAATACCAATGCCCTATGTCACAGGTTAATTGAGGGGAGACCCCGTTATTCATCCCTCCTTTGGTATTTAGAGATAATTTTGCAAATAACTTCTTTTGGTTAGTGTTGTAAATATATTTGTGTTTTTCTCCTTCTATTTTGGAGTAGTATAATTTTTTTTATGTTTTTTTATTTTTGGAAGCCATTATCATTAATATCTAGCAAATCAATTATTGAAAAAATCACAATTTTACATTTGCAAAATCACAATTTTACATTTCTTTTCTTACCAACCATATGTTATTTATTAGTCTCAACCCAAGATGATTCCACTGTACTCTTTATAGATTCTTCGTTACTTCATCAAATTTTTACTTTCTTCATTTTTCTATTTGGTTTCGTCTGAGTTGATTTCTCTCCCTTTAGTAAAAAAATGCATCTTTTGACTATCATTCTAGAGTCGACCACCACCGGTTAGACTACCATAGACTTCAATCAAAAGTGATTAGAGTAGTGAATTATCTTATCTACAGTTTGGTTTCACAATCAATGTGTTATGTTAAGGGTCACAATGGATAGTTCAAATGTTAAGCTTCTATGAGAACTATGGACTAGTCTTTGTATTCAACAAACACCACTTGGTCAACCAAAATTCCTAAGTTGAAATTTCTATTGGAAAAAAATTCACACACTCCAAGACTTGGGATGTACACTAATTCTCAATTTATTTTTGGTTGAATTACTTCTAACTACATAGGAGGAATTATGTTACAACAATAATGGAATGTCAACATTTGGGTTCAAAATCAAGCGATCACATGATCAGGTGCTCCAATAGGTTGGTTCTACCATTGGTCCATGCTTCATGTATACCCACTGAATTTGTGCAATCCATGCAATTCCATATTGATCTTAGGTTAAAAAATGATCAAAACAAATAACATAGTAGCAACCATATTTTACTTCTTTGTTTCTCAAGAATTACAATCTATCCCGTTGTTGGCGTGCACACATGGATAGGTTCAAGATTATGGGTTCAAGACCCTGGGTTCAAAGTAAGTCTTCCAATAAAACCCTATCAATACCATCCCTTTCAGCATCACCTATGAGCAAGCAAAGTCTCACCCAATGTATCTTTATGGGGAATGTAGGAACCAAGCTTCTGCAATGATGAGGGAAATAAGGAACCTAGGAGAGTGGAGGATAGGTGTGAGGTGATGAGAGGTAGGAGGGAGCGAGAGATGTGACAGGAGAATGAAAGGGGGAGAGTGGGGACACTTTTCAATGGGAGCCGAAGGTGGTAAATGGAGGCGGGTAGTGGTTTAGAACAGAGGAGGGTCTGGAATCACAGGGGGGGTGACACAAGGAGGGGGTGCCACAATAGCCAAGGCGCCCACACTAG
>ML795343.1:256084-311057 GCA_009831015.1 Picea engelmannii
CAGTCGAATCGACTTGCCATGCACGCGAAGCTGAGGCCGGGCGTTTCGATCCTTCCGCTTCACTTATGGCGTTTACTCAGTTCAAATGTTGGGACACAAAAAATTGTGGTCCTGGAAGTTTTAAATAGCTGTGGACACTTCATTGGTCCTCGATTTATGATCACAGCAAAGGGCCGGGCACGCAGAATGTGCAGTGACAGGGAATTCCAGATTCGCTGATATTTTCAGATCTGGCAAACTCTGCTGTAATCCTACTTCACAGTAATCAGGCTTTCCATTCATTCCGGACCCACTAACGATGTTATTGGTTTACCAAATTTTATTAATTAAAAAAAAAAAATCGCTTTTTAAAGGTGGCAAATCTTATCATAACTAGTAGTTATAAGTTGATAGTAATGATATTCATAAGCCTCTATTATCCTCTAATGTAAATTATCCTCTTATGTGAGTTGAAGTGGTCGGTTATAAATAACAAAAGTTCAATTTTAAATCTGAGTCACTCAAGTTCAAAAAGTGGTTTCAATGAAAACAGTTTAGTATGGTTTATGAATAGCAAGAGTTCAATTTTAAATCTGACTCCAAAGTTAAACGGTAGTTTCAATGAAAACAGTTCAGCATCTGCAAGTAAGTCAATCTTCCATGTTGGTAAGGTTGAAACAAAAAGATCATGTGATTACATGTAGCATTTAACCTTAATCACATATATGAGAGCACATATGAACATCGATTATAATTTAACATTATATCTTTGATTTTTTAAAATTTAATACTTATAGTTATATTATTTAATTTTTTTAATAAATATCATTAATTTATGGCTAAATCTATTATATAGATGCACACAAAAAACTTTAATCTCATCATATATCATATATTGATTTATATTCTATAATATTTTAAAAAATAATTTCCAATATTAACATCAATATCATTTATATTATATAATATTAAAAAAACAATTTCCAATATTATGATTAATATCACTCATAAATAAATTACTTTATTAAAATCAAGTCTTCGAAACCAAATCTATTACCTATTGAAAATGTGTTGTGGTTCATTTTGCATTTTATGGATCCTTTCTTTCTCATCCAACACACAAGAAAACCCTCGGAGTTCAAGGATAGTTATAAGTCGATGGAGACACATTGTACCAAGAGATTGCATGTGGACACACTTGGCACCATTGAGGAATGACACACTAGAACATGAATTCCCTACTTCAAGAAATGTGTACGTCATGGTTTATGGTAAGATTGGTGTCATATACAACCAAAAGCATGCCACACACATGAGAGCTTCGAAGAAAAAAATGTCATAGATTGGAGGAGGCATGGGGCATGGCAAGTGACAAAGGGAAGATCTAATGAAGGAACAACTTTGCTTGGAGCATTGCTCTAGTCAAAGGAAATCACTTGATGACAAACATTCCACTTCAATGGATCATTATGGTAGATTGACCATCGATTCCCCCCTTGCAAGAGCATATTCGAGGCATATTCCACATTTTTGGAGGCATGCTTCCCTTTGGAGAAGAACATTTTGGGGTAAGGAAACATTATGTAATCAATTTTCACATATTTGGAGGCATATTTCATCTTTTGAGCTATTTGCAAGTAAGGATGCATTGTTCGAGGCCTTTTCTACATATTTGGAGGCATGTTTCACCTTTGAGAGGGGATTTTGTTGGAATAGTCAGAGGGGGGTATGAATCAATATGAGCGCTTTTTACCACTTTCAATCACAATATATGAACTTCAAATTTATCAACAATATATCATTTATGATTGCATTCAATATATCATGAGCATATAACCATAAGAAATATCATCACATCAAATAACCACATGCACAGTACACCCGAATTTACGTGGAAACCCAAATGAGAGAAAACCACATAATGCTTTCTTATATATCAAATATCACATTCATAGTGTTAGGGACCTAACCTACCTAACCCCTCAAGTGGGTAAAATAATATATTTCCATGTAATAAAGGTCAATATTAATAAGGCCTAGAAATAAGGAGGAATAAGTCAAATGTAAGAAGACCTAATAGAAGTTTTTGCTTCTAGAAGGATCTTCCTCTAGATTGTTCTTTTGGATAGATAGATTTAGTATAAATAGGAATAGAGGCTATGAGAAGTGGTGTCTTGGATATTATTGTAATAGAGATCTTCTCTGCTGGAGGTTGCCCCCTTAAAGAGGCAAGTGAACATTGCTCTTAGTAATCAAAGTGTTATTTCTGGTGTTATTATGGTATTATTCTGGTATTATTGTGGTATTGTTATGGTTATATCATTGTTTCTCTTCCATTTCTAGATAATTATTTATGTTATGCATACTATTTTATATCTAGAATACTACAAGTGGTATCAGAGCACCTTCCTCGGCATGAAATTGTGGGTTAATCTTTTTTCCAGGGTAGAGATGTATTCAAATATCTTAAAGCTACAGAGATTTTTCGTTATGCGCATAAACCTGCGGTCGGGGATTCATACATGCAGGAAATACAAGTGGTACTTAAGCACAAATCTGTTGGCCACCCTTGTAACCCCTGTTGGCACCCCTTCGAGTGGTAGCACATCAAACATCACCTATATACGAATCAACCTAGATCTCTTGAAACCCTCCATAGATAAACCGATTGGTCGCCTGACTGATACAGTGCCACCAAGAACAACACTTGGGAATAAAATCTCTAGTACCTAGGTAGTCAGGTAGTATGGCTAAGGGCACGGTCTAGCCTCATTAATTGGTGCCCTGATGTAATATCCCCAAGGACGAGCCCCAGTTGTATTTATGAATTGTAACATGTTTTGTTGGTTGGTGAGCCACACAATTATAAGCTGATAGGCTTATGTGTTTATTAGGTTGGAGATCCTAGGTGTTAAAGGCCAGGATCATGTTTTGTACATGTAAATATTTGTATTATTAATATAAAAATGGCGTTGCATATAGACCAACCATGAAGAAAGAGTATGGGGGACTAATCCCCACTAGGCTCAGTAAGGGAGAGGGGGATGAGAGGCTGGAAATAGGGACTAAGCTTAAGATCTTATGTCCAAAAATAATTTATTATTATTCTAAATGTTGATAGAAGGATATGATTATATCCTAAGTTCCTTTGAGAAGAGGGAATGACTTCCAAATGGAAAGGAACGTGCTTCATGAGCGACATGTGTCAGCTCAGGCACATGCAGTTTTAAGTGGGAATTCTAGTTGTTTGCGGTGGGGACTCATGTAGGTTCAAAGACACACAATTGGCTCTCACACTCACCATTCTCTCCATATTCTGACTAGTTGTAAGGTAGCTAGAGAGGTAGTGGGGGGGCCTAGAGGGCCCATAGTGATAATAGTGGAGGCCATTCAATGTAAGGTGGACTAGGTCCACTATATTATTAAATAATGCCCACTATGGTAGTTAGATATAATAAATGTAAGAGGACTTCTTAGAAGGTTCTATTTCTAGAAGATTCCTCCTCTAGAATGTTTTTAAATGATGGTAGCACTATATAAAGGGGTTCAAACAATATAATGGGACATGAAGAAAAGTATTGTATTTGGAGAAGTATCTCAATAGGAGGATGCCCCCTTGAAGAGGCAAGTGAACAGGAGAGGATCCCTTCCATAATAGGATCCATTGTAATGGTGTTACCCTAGCTTAAGGATTTGATAGTAATAAACGATATTTTGCATATTTTTATTGCATATATATTGTGGTGCTTTTGTATTCAGTATTTGGTTCTTAACAAGTTGTATCCGAGCACTTTCATTGGCAAACATTGTGGGCAAATATTTTTTATTCTTGCAAATATTTTTCGGAGAAGAAAAAAAGAGGGTTGCGAAATTTCATTAAATTTTGGTATATTTCTATGAAAAATTTGTAGAAATAGGTTGTAGAGATGCTTTCCTTTCATAAAAAAAACCAAGTTGAAAAAAAAAATCGTCTGAAATGGAGTTCGGGAAGTCAAGATATTGAAGTTTTAAAATCAACAAATTTTCAGGGTTTTTTCCGCGGACGACGACACGATTTTATTTTATTTCTGTAGCATATGAAGGCCTAATTTACCCAAACAAATTACAGATCTGAGTTCCTCTTACAATTTTACCGAATTTCAAAAAAAAAATCATGCGAAATGGAGTCCGGGAAGTGAAGTTATGAGCATTTTAAATTCTGCAGTCTTTTAGGATTTTTCCAGAAAAAAATGTGATTTTCCGCCGTAAATTATTGTTCTATTTTTTGGGTTTTTTCATGATGGATGTGGGACCAAAGAGTTCATAGGGTTCTCATGTGGCTATTTCTTCTCAAACCCTCAAATAAATTCTACATATTACTGAAGCATTCAAAGCCCAATTGTTCGACACATTGAATGCCAGATTGGATGGTCTCAATGATAGTTTTCGTAGTATTCAAGATTCATTAGATAACATGCAGGAGAGATTTCTTATGGAGGACCTCAGGGATGAATATAATAAAGAAATATATGCTTGGTATGATTTTGAGGCTGATTGCGATGACTGGTATATGGATAGTTGTTATTTCTGGGATGACAACCACTTTCATATTTTATTTGATGACTCTACTCCACCTTCTGTAGAGAACATCAATGTCCCACATCAGGAGCTAGTTACCAACGTCCAACCTACATATTCTACAATGGTATTGTTACTTCCAGATTCATCTTTGATCATCTCCCACTATGTGGATGGATATTCTTATTTGGATCCACATGATAGGTGTAAGTATTGGGAGCATCATTTTCAGTTGGTTATTGGGTGCCGATATCTTCCATGTGGGATTCACATGAAGAATTAGAAATGGGACCCTAGTTTACAATGGAGGTTGGACTACTTCAACATGGTGGCTTCCATTTCTCAATGTGACCCTGGTTCTCTAGCCTACTTCAACACTATGGTCTACACTTATCCATGGGATCTTGGTATATGGTTGTACATCAAGCATTAAGGACAACGCTTTCATAAGGGGGATGGAATGTAAGGTAGCTAGAGAGGTAGTGGGGGGGCCCAGAGGGCCCATACTGATAATAGTGGAGGCCATTCAATGTAAGGTGGACTAAGTCCACTATATTATTAAATGAGGCCCACTATGGTAGTTAGATATAATAAATGGGTAGTTAGACATAATAAATGTAAGAGGACTTCTTAGAAGTTTCTATTTCTAGAAGATTCCTCCTCTAGAATTTTCTTAGGTGATGGTAGCACTATATAAATAGGTTCAAGAAATGTAAAGGGACATGAAGAAAAGTATTGTATTTGGAGAAGTAGCTCAATAGGAGGATTTCCCCTCAAAGAGGTAAGTGAACAAGAGAGGATCCCTTCCATAATAGGATCCATTGTATGGTGTTTCCCTACCTTAAGGGTTTGATAGTAATAAATGAGATTTTGCATATTGTTCTTGTGTATCTATTGTGGTGATTTTGTATTTAGTATTTGGTTCTTAACACCAGTCGGCCACCTTTATCCTGGAAAGTTCACTCACGCACTGAGCAAGCACGTAGCCATCCATTTCCTCCATTGTTGAACCCATGGACATTGTGAACCTATGTAACTTGCACGCACTAGTATTTTGTTGAGTCGTACTATGCCTTACTCGAGTTTTGTTTTTTCCTTTGCCCCTACCTGTTTATCTTAGGACTTGGATACAATAAACAGGTTGTCAAGCCTATGGTTTGCAAAGGCGGGTTGTAAGGCCCGTATATTGAAGAGGCGCGTTGTCAAGCCTATGAGAAAATCGCTCCAGGTGAGAGAGTGTGTTGAGGAAATGAATTCTCCTGGAGGGAGTCCAATAACAACTACAGAGCTATGAGAGTTCATGTCCATTCTATTGTTGAATCCCCGAAAGGGAGGTGGAGCAGCCGATGAATTGTGTGATATTGAAGGTGTATACTCTTGGGGTGGGATAGGCATGTGGGGAATGAGAGTCTATGAGAAGTGGGCATAAGTGGCTCCTGAGAGAATCCTTTATGTTGAACTATGTGACATTCCTGTTAACCTTACCAAGCCTAGGAATCTCTTGCCCGGTGGAGTTTAGTCCTAGATCAAGGGTGACCCACTACTGAGAGTGATGAGTAGTGTGGCCTAAGGCTGGGAGGTTCGTGGAAGGTCTGCACACATTCGATGGTCTTCACAATCCAAAGATAAGTATCAATTTTGTGTTTAATGATGTTTTTTGTGCATGTCTGTGATTCTTACAATGTTATTATGTGTTTTTGTTGCATGTATGATTTACGATCAATTTCACATGATTTACATGGCCCAACCTGGGTGGTCAGGGATTCCACAAAATGGTATCACAGAGACATTCTGAGTGACATTTCTCAACCTGTTGATGGTTGGGTACGTTACAAATTGGTATCAAAGCCATGGTTTCAACACTGAGTCTGGATGGGCCATGTTAGTGGAAGGTGAAGCAAATGTTTCGGAAAAGAATTATTGTCGTAATGGAAAAAATTGAAGTTCAGAGCCTAGTTTTCGACACTGATCTTGAATTAGACTGTATAAGTGGTTATGGAATCAAAAGACCAGAGAAATATTTTGTTGAGAAGGACAAAATTTGAATTTCACAGAATTCTAGAGTGCCAAGAGAGCACCTGGGTTGTGTTTGGAAGCTTAGGAGGTATAGTAATTCAAGAAATATAGCAGAGAAAAGAAACTGCAATAACCGGGGGGTTTGGAACCACAAGTTTTGAAGTTGAGCCATCAGATCAAGCGAATATTAATTCATGACCTTCAGATCTCATTAAAGGGAGATCGACGGTGGGGAGCGATTGCAAAGATTAGGAAGGAAATTAAAGCGAGAGTAAGTTGAGACTCCGCAATCCCTCAGGATCATTGATCTTGCTAGATCAATAGATCAACAGTGGATTTCGATACCACTACAGACGAGCATTTTCGCATTACGGATATCGGGAAGGAAATTAAGGAATGAGAAAGTTGAGTTTTCACAATCACTCCTAGCCGTTGATCTTCATGATCCATTAAAACATGAATGTTGATATTGCAAAGTGAGATAAGCACCCAAAGGTTAAGTCAAGGTCACAACACTTAGTCACATGTAGAGAAGACAAAACAAACTTCGTTCAATTCATGTCCATTGATCCAAGAAAGGAACACGTGTCAGAAAGTTATCTTATTCGAGAATAGGGCATTCGGGAGAAACGAGGTATGCTAAGGTGAAATATCCTGAAGCTTGAAGTCTCGAAGTGATGTGGACTGTTGACGTCACTAGGGATGATGTGGACACATGGGATGTGTTCCACATTTTAGTGAGTTAAGAGCCTTAGTAAGATGGAATTGCAGTCAAGACATGTCATATGTTACCCACCTGATTGGACCATGTGTCATCTTCGTGTGTCATGCCAAGTGGCGTTCCTGGTGGTGGCACAAGGTAGTTAAGCATGAAGAAGAATTTATATAGATCGATCCCACATTAACTTTGATCATGATCTATCAAGATCGAGGGCCATGAGGCATTGCGGAGATCCAAGTTGCTTGGAAGATAGTTCTACAAGGCGGTCCCTCAATGCAAACCACAGTTTCCCAAAAGGGGCATGTGTCAGCATGGGAACAATTGTGGAACGATCAACATGTTACTCCAAAACCGCCAAACCCTGTCCCCGCAGTTTGAAAAGTAATAAAGTTGATGTGAAGTTTTCGACATTCATTAGTTCGAGCATGGAAAATGTGGGCCCCAATGAACATGTGGCACCAGATCATGAAGTTCGAAGACTTGACATTCCAGAAGAAGTGTTGCATTATTGGCACAGGGGAAAACCCAGGGTTCAACGCTTCAACAATGCACCAACAAAACCCTAACTATCGACCCTTTCAGAAACACCTGTGAAGCAGGTGAAGTCTCACCCGAGGTAGAGGCAGGGGGTTACAGAACTCAGGTGTCTATAACCAATATGAGACATAGATCTATGACTATAACACTTCTATAGAGTACTGAGGGACAACATGCATTACCCCATTAGTCTTATTCACATCGCAGATCAAACACTAAGTACAGTTTGACGAAGTAATAATGTAAAAATACACATCTCACTTAGCATCATAAGTCATAACATTTAATGCACTAAGCAGATTCACTGCAAAAACATTATAGTACAAAGAAAACCATCAACACAAGATTTACGTGGTTCAACTTAGTGTGGGGCTACGTCCACCAACAACTTCTTCTTCTTTATTAGTCTTCAATCTCTTACATCCATCCACTCTTGTGCACTAAAACACAGAGCCAAGATTCACACTAGATAGGTGATCTACGCACTAAGCACCATAACCACCTTCCCAAAATCAGGTCAAGGCATAGAACCAACTCCTCTATTACGCACAAATCCTTACATGCATAGGCTGTTGCAAAAATAAACTCATAACTACTTGTCTCTTGCACTTATCTACTCACACTGCTTCTTCTAATCCCAATCCGTCTTCTACATTACATTCCTTCTTATTTATACTTTTACATCCCTTACAAAAAGGCCTAAACATGGGTAAAACCATGGGTCGACATCCTCTAAACCCTAATACCCAAAACCCTAGTGAACCCCTTGTTGGGTCCACAAAACAAGTGAGATCCCACGATCTCAGCTCCGCTTGGGTGCTCCATCTTCGACTAGCCTGTTGAAGTACACAAGTGATCAAACTTGACCAATGTTTCCTCAAAACTTGGTCGACGGCCAACAAGCCCCCAACACTCACCTGTGATTCATCCTAAGTCACTCAAATCTGGGAAACACTTCTTTGAAGGCCTCGACCTTAGCTTGAGCTGCCTCAACCTGGTGCTTCGCCTGAGCCTCCTGCTTAGCAAACTCCTAGATCAATTTCTATGTAACAGGCCCTTCCAGGTGTTGTTCCATTGTCACAACCACTTGGTCCAGTTGCGAACCTTTTCCCTTGATCTATTCAAAAACCATACAAGATTCATCCTGCACTAGTTTTAGCCTCTGTGTGACTTCCATTACTCTTCCCTGGATGGCAGTAATCTATTGTTGGACCATGCGTTGTTCTTGTGATCTATTCATTCTCTCAACCATAGTGAGTGAATTCATCTATGCTTGAAATTTCAGTGCATACTAATGTGCCTCCTATATATGCACTAATCTAGGTGGATATCAGTGGCCACCCACCTTTTTCAACTAGCTCAAAACAGTTTTCTGGCAATTTTGGTAATTTACTAGTTTTAGCAGTTTTTCACTTCCAGAGCCGTTTTGAGGCCCTAAACATTTTTTGGGGGAAAGGGGGGAGAAATAAGGAATTTTCTTCAATATTTCCCCCAAAAGTAATCTCCTCGATCATACCTTTCTAATGGTATATCATACTCCTAAAACGAAGATCATATGCAAACGTTAGGACCCCGAGAAGTTGATGTACTAACTTACCCAAACGGGGCCCACATGACTTTTGGCGCTTCACCTCCTAGGGTTAGGTTTTTAGATGTCTATGGTTTTTGGCATTCCTATTTATTGTAAAAAGGCCTTCAAAGCCTCATTGTAATCATCTTCTTGTGAATGAGTGCAGCTGTCACATCTCTTCTCAGAGATACGCTGCCACCATTCCGACAAGCTTGTTTCTGCTGCATTTTACAGTTTTGGCTTATTTCCTTATTGAATAGAAAACTAGTTTTAATGTATCTTTGTTATTTTGTGTTAAGCACCTGTTAATAATATGTAGTCATTTAGTTCTGATCATAAAATCTAGATTATGTGCTTCCAACTTCCTAAGTTTTGGGTCTTCTATGAGGTGTCTGTATGTCTGCGCACTTATGTTGCTTAGATTCTTGCATTCTAAGGCGGGCACTTTAATCCTTTCCACTATGGTCTTAGTGGCTTCCTCGTTCTGGTCACACACTTCCTGTGCAGTGCTCAGAACTTCTTATATCTCCAACTATGTTACCCTTTCTTGAAGCTGCTAGATGGCCTCAACGAGCTTCATCACTTGAACCTCGACTGCCTCATGTTCCTCGTGTGCCAAGCCTGTCACAGAGCGAAGTGATTTTCTCACCAATTATTTGACTATAGTCTGCTCTATGAGAAGCTGGTCCTTTTCCCTTTGTATCTTTTCTTTTTCTTCCTCGAGCATCGCCCTGAAATCATCTTTCTCATTTTCATACATGGTTACGTAGTACTGCCCAACTCATAGTTTCTCCAAGATCTCCTCTTTTTCTTTCTTTGGGGATTTTGTGGCCTGTTCCTTTTCTTCTTGGAATCGCTGAAGTCAAGCCTCTATTGCATCTGCAAGTCTTTGAAGTTGGGCTGGATCATCCCCCAACTCTGCAATCTCCGATGAGGAAGGCGTAGTAGGCACTGTGCGACTCAATTGAATGGCTCGTTGTATTTCCTTCAGTTCCTTCTTAACTCTTACATACAACTCTTCTTGTTTCTCACCGTATCTTTATAATAGGTCCTTAGATTCATCCTCCATTTCTTCGCAAACTAGACCGATGTCATCCTCCGTGAGCGTAGCCTCTAGCTAGGGTTTACTGGCGTGGGTCTTTTTTCTTGTTGAAGGTTTCTGCAGAGAAACCTTCCTATTTTTGGATGTTTTTGTTCTGGTAGGGGGATCTTTTGACGATGTACCTTCGCCTTCTCCTTGTTTTTCTCTTTCTTCCCATCCTACTTCTTGATTTACTTCATCTCCTCCTCCTCCTATGGGCGATCTAGGTCTACTTTCTTTTGAGGCATTGTCCTCCTCATCAGTATATATGTTCTGAAATTCCTCCTTTTTCTTCTTCTTCTTCGCACTTGTTTGTCCTGCATGCTCAAATTGGGTGAACAATGGGCTTTCGATGATGTTAGGGTCAGGGAGTTCTGAAGCATCAACTGGTACCAGGAACTCTGCTGGCCACTCCTTCATGATCTGTTCCATGTCTTCGTAGACCAGCTTATAATAGGATTGTAACTCTTCCTTACTCTCATCTCTGCACATAGTGATATAAATAAAGTATGGATCTGCACGAAACTTAGCTAGTGGTTTGTACTGGTGCAGAGTACGCAGTGTCATGCGCAAGAAAGACTCGATAGAAACCTTCAGTTGTTGATAGTAGGCATGGAATACTGCGTTCGACTGTCATTGCTTCGACATATCATTTGTATACCATAAGGTAGAAAATATAGCTTCCAGTGGCTCTGATGGTTCAATTTTTGGAAAAGTTTCTCCCTCCGACATTTTCCAAGCGAAAAATGTGATCAACACAAGCAACCAACTAAAATGGAACTCGTATCCTTGATCCTGCGCTTCATGACAGTCTGTCTCGAGCTTGTTGATGAGGTAGCTCGCCCAATTCATTTTCATCCCCTCCATGTCTTTTCCTGCAAGGTCTATCAAGAACCCAATGACTTGTGTGGGGTAGTTATTTTCGATGATCTTTCCAGCGATGAGGTGGAAATCTAGGCACACTGCGCCATCCTGGATGGAGGCTACCTTGTAGCCTCTCTTTCCCTTCTCAACTTCACCATATGCCTCCTTAATGCGTTGTGCCAGGGAGATATCTGAGGTATTCCCTTGGTATAAATGTTGAGGGTCAGGTCCCTGCATGCTCAGTCTTGTGATCAGGTGGATCAACATTGGATCCACATTAATGAACCTGTCGAGCCACATATATCCTCCATGATAGCGCAAGTGTTAACCTCCTGATGTCGGCCAAAATGAGGGATCTTCATTACATTGAGTATCGAGGACTACGCCAACTCTTTTATCCAAGGCTAGGAGACTATGTGAGGATTCTTCCCAGTCATCTTCATCAAATCTCTATGGGGAGCGAGCATGGCATAGTCCTTTCTGTCTCCAAGGTTAAAGTCATTGTTCTTCAATGTTGTGATCTATCCTAACTGGGTTCCAACTACACGTATTCCCTTCGGAATGTAAGTGATGATCAATGCATACTCAAATTCTTGTGGGATGCTGACGTGGTTAACCACGTCAGCCAAAGGAGATATGTAATCAGGTAAGATCGACAGGATCTGATTCACATTAGCCAGATCATCGTGGTGCTTACTTCACTTCTCATTCACGGGGCTGGCACATTTCAAATGTCGTCCAGTCGAAGGGGAAGCCTGCATTCCCCTGGTCGACGATTCCTATACTCCCTCAGACATAGATTTATCATCCATAAAATTCTTCAAAACTTCTTCAACGAACTTCTCTATCTCAGTGCGCTCGGTCGACATTCTCACTATTTAAAAAATAAGTTGGGGTAGGTGAACGGATAGAGGGGTAAATAACAGATGGAAAGGAATGATAGCACATCTCGACACAGAAAATCACTTTGTTTCTTGTCTCAGATGATCACGGGTAGAAAAAAGTGGTCCTGACACAGCGTTCGATAGGTTAAGTAAGCAAGTTTCATAATGGATTCCTCCAATGGAGAAGAATTCCTCAATCAATGTGAATCCATCTGTTATGGCGTTGTCTCAACATCTAACAATGATCTATCCACCCATAAATGTGTTTCCTAGACATTCTGGAGCTTCATTCTAACGGTCGAGGTGCTTCCAATGGTCATATAGCTTCGCCATAGAGAAGTCCCATTCTGCGTAGTTTTGTTGTTCTGACGAGGTTCAAATCCTGCAAAAATGGCTCCTGCGAAGTTCCAATCTATGAAATCTTCCATCTGTTCTCTGTAACTTCTTGTAGATTTTCCAACTTAGCCTTCTTCTTACTGATCTTCCTTGCCTTATTTACTGTGATATGAGTCTCTCTAACTGTTTATGGATTTCTCTTTCCATTCTTATTCTTAACTTCTCCTAGCGAAGTGACTTTGCACTACTGATGTGTGCTCAAAGGGTTTGAAGTTAATTTCTCTTCTCTTACTATTTCCTGGGTGGATGTATTCCTTTCTTGCATGGATAGGTCCTTCAAACCTTCCTACTTTCTTTCAACCTCGACAACTAATTCTCTTTCCTTCGGTTTCTTCGACTCAACTTATCATTCTTCTATCAGTCGATCTATTTTTCTAGCTATGAAATCCCTTATTTCTTGCTTTTTATTTATTGTAGCTTCTTCCTTTGATTTCCTTCTGATATGATCTTTCTCAATCCAAGTATTTCCTAACAAAAGAGGGAACGGGGTGCTTCTCTCAACAAGATTATTGAATTCAAATTCCTCTTATGTCTATGTTCCATGAATGATAATAGTTACATTAGTAACTCTTCCACATAGGGTTATCATCTTTCCTTTAAACAAGCCTATTCTTCCCAATGAAGGTACCATAGTGGGCTTTCCAAAAATTTCCCAAGTGTATTCTATCATGATATTCACTTGTGTCTCCTCATCTAGGACACAATGTATGTCGAAGTCTCCTATTCTTGTATCTATGCGTTGTTTTTCTTTCAAGATCTCTGATAAAATGACATCTTTGTGATCATTCATTGCTTCTTTTAACTATGCTAACATAGTCTGATGTTTCTCTGATTCTTTCTCTTGATGATCTTATAACATACTCTCATTCTCTTGACTCATGTTCATTCTTTCAACTTTAACAATCATCCTTGGGAAATCCTCAACCTCATGACCAACAATTTTACAACAAAGACAAATAGGACCTATACCCAGGCATTCCTTAGCAAGATGTTCCAGTCTTCTATAGTTATAACATAATGTCAATCCCCTCTTTCTCTTGTAATTTTCCCAACTTCTCCTGTATTGCGCACTAGGATCATAGTGATGGAACTATAATCCACAAAAATTCTTTCTAGGTTCCTGCATCTACTCATTAGTCAAAAATTTCTTTCTATGCATAGGAGTAACATATCTTTCTCTATTTCTCTCAGTTTTTTTCACATCAACTCTTTCTTCTAAGTGTACCCTAGCTTTCAGACTAGGACATAATCTATCAAACATAACTAGATTCATGCTTTTGAAAAAAAAAAAATCACTTATATTATTCTATCAAAGCACAAATCTTTACCTCTTTCAAGATCTTACCTCTTTTCTTCAGATCAGGTTTCTTTCTTAGCACATCTTCGCAAGTCAAGTAGAATACTGTGCACTACAGTAGCAGATATACACACATAGCTTCTCTTTTCTTTACTTCAGTTCCTAATAATCACAGTTTCGGTCCCAGCAATGGAACCATTTGTTGGCATAGGGGCAGATCCAATGTTCAACGCTTCAACAACACACCAACAAAACCCTAATTACCGGCCCTTTCGGCAAAAATTGCGAAGCAAGTGAAGTCTCACTCAAGGTAGAGGCAGGGGGGGTACAGAACTCAGGTGTCTGTAACCAAGCTAGGACATAGATCTGTGACTATAACACTTCTACAGAGTACTTAGGGAAAACATGCATCAACACATTAGTCTTATTCACATCGAAGATCAAACCATAAGTATAGTTCGGTGCAGTAATATTGTCAAAACACACATCGCACTTAGCATCAGAAGTCGTATCTAACACATTCAACATATACAAAGTATTGTTCCTGAGTCTACACTTAAGGCTATAAAGTGTAGATTCTAAGCATCTAAAAAGAGTGAAAGAAAATGAAGGGGAAGAAACAACTTGGGGGGATGAAGCTATGGCCGATCTCTAAGTTGTCTTTGTATAGCTTCCAAATATTCTTGAATTTTGATATCCCGCTCGATGGAAGCCTGTGAACGTTCGAGCTCTGTCTAGGTGGTGGAGGTCTTGAGTATGGTATGGAAAATATTTAAAGCGATGCTAGTTTGATCCAATAGACTGGGTTCAATGTTGGGTTGTCTTATGATGGGTACAGACATGGGGAGAACAAAGATTTAAAATAAGGTAGATGCTTTAAAGTGATTATCTCAACTTTAGATTATATAGGGAAAATTCAGTGAAGCCAATCGAAGGGTTTAACGAAAACGAAGCTGGCGCAGACCCCCTACCCTCGGGCCGAGATCAACGTAGGATCTTTTCCCAAACCATGCAAAGAGTTAATTAAACCCTTTATTTAAGCCACAAAAGATTTCGGGCTTTGTGAGTTGGAGGTTATCGACACAATGTCACAACTCTTACAATCACTGAAATGCGAAATGTTAATGAAGGTTGACTTCGTCAATGCGACGAGAACACGCCACATGTTACCCACTAGTTTTGGCTTTCGGGACTTTGAGCGAACAACCAACAGTCATTCCTCTTCCCTTATGATTCCCTAAAATCTAAAATTTCTCCTTTTGTGGGATCAACGACTGTAAGCCTCCCTTGATCCAACGGTCCTGATATTTTCGGGATTTCGTGAACCGGGAGTTTGAAACTCTCAACTCCAAAATCACTTGTCATGCCAATCCCCGAATTCCCGAATTACGAATTCGCACAAGATTTGATGACTCTCGTTGGACTGTATCCAATGACCCCTATCTCTCCTGAGCTTATGGGTGATTGAAAAGGTACTTGCCTTAACCCACTTACTTCTTTGCAAGATCTGATGGCTCTTGAGTCTTCGGTGCTTCTCCACAAAGTGTTCCCGTCATTCGATTTCACACTTGATAATCCCTTCCATGATTCAGGAGTTAGAGTGACCAAGGATTTTGGCTTGTGCTCCAAACTTATGAACCCTGAATTCTCGAAATGATCTGACAGCTCGAACTGGCCACGATCAATGGTTCATGTTGATTCTTGATATCAGGGTGGTGGTTCGTTCGACTCCTAACCACCTTGGAACTCCCATGAATCCTACATTCCTCATGATTTTGCGAGTTCTCCACGGAGAATTATGACCACTTGATTCACTCCTCATTGACTTTTGTGCGACAATTTCGACCTTCCTCTCCCCTTGATCACTTCAAAGGTTAAATCCCTCCTGAGCTTTCACTTGCAAACTAAAGCTTCCAAAAGGATCCCTGCTCGCACTCCTTGAAACAAACCTTCAAATAACCTTTGGTTATTTGAATCTTTGACATTGTGCACTCTTTGCAACAATAGTCTCTCAATCTTCTTTCTAGATTTGTAAAATCCAAGGCTTCAATTGGCCTGTGCACACCTTGCATGGCTCTGTGCTTCACCTGCACTTCAGGTGGTATGAGAAAAACGATGTCTCTCCTAAGATTTTTGAGATAAAACTCAGACCCTCATCAATGCACACCTTGTGGACGTTCAGTGTAGTCCTTGTGGGAATTATCAGTGAGAGAAACAATTGAAACTCATTCTTCCTCTTTCAGGGACTTCATACATTCAACATGAAATCATACACACAATACAACATTGGAATAAAATGCATAATAGAGAAACAAAACAACTGTAAACATACCATTTAACTAATGTAAACAGTAAGCATCATAACACCATCAAAATTGAGTTTAAGTTTCATATATTAACTCAAGTGCTCTTGTACATGGGTTCTTCTCTACATCTCTCTACTATAACTCTGCATCTTATCCAATCTGAATGATGATAATCCTCTATTGATACAAGGGTGAGGGTGGCTATCATCTGTTTTCCCTCCTACTCTTCTAAACTGTCTAATCTAACATTCATATCTACCTACTTTACATTAACAGACTTAAATTCTTATTACATCTGGCAGATGAGAGTAATTTCTCCAGATTTGTTCATATCTCCAAGACATAAATGTAAGTATGTTTTTCCTAGCTATTACATTAATGATTCAGTTTTCAAAATTTAAAATGTTTTCATAAAAACGTGTTCTTTTTTTTCATCTGCGCGTCCAGCTGTTCCTTTGGCTAGGCACACGCTTTGGCTTTGTACAATGCTCCTGCATCATACTCCCTCGCTTGAAAATTTTCATGAACTCCTATTCATGAGCTCTTGCACGGTCTGTCCATGCTTTTGAATTGTTTCTTCATCCTCCCAACTGGTATCTTCAACTGGGTGTCCCTTCTACTTGACCAAGTATTCAAAATACTCTTTTCTCCTGGTCTTTTTGCTAACCCTTTTGTCAATTATGGTTTCCATTTGCGGCTTTTCAGCTACAGGCATTTGTTTTGTCCAGTGAATTTATTTTTGTTCCTCCTCTACTCCTGCTTCTTCTGCTCTGTAAGGGTACAAATACACAACATTGAATATCAGTGAGATTCTGATCCCATCAGGTAATTCAATCTCATATGCATTTGCCCCAAATTTTCTTATGACCTTGCATGGCCCAATATTTTTCATCTTCAGCTTGTTATACGTTCCCCTTGGGAACCTCTCCTTCCTCAGATGTGGAAGAATCAAATCACCAAATTCAAAATGAATTTCTCACCTGTGTTGATCTGCTCTACCCTTTTATTCTTGATTTGAACTTTGCAATCGCTCCTTAATTTGGCTGTGAAGCTCCTTCCTTCCTTCTTTTTCCTCTGCACTAGCACTTCTGAATTCAGCTTGTTCTGCATCTTTCAATTTAGAAACTCCCCTTGGTTGCATTCCATATACAATCTGGAATGGACTCTTCCCTGTGCTTCTATTGAGTGAATCATTGTAAGTGAATTCCACCTATGGCAGAATGTGATCCCATTGACTGTGGTGTTCAGTCACTGAGCTCCTTAGCAAATCTCCCAAGCTCCTTTTTACGACCTCTGTCTGTCCATCTGTCCGAGGATGATATGCTGAGCTAAAAGACAAGTTTGTCCCTATATTCTTCCATAAGGTCCTCCAAAAATGTCCTACAAACTTGGTATCTCGATCAGAAACGATACTCCTTGGCAAGCCGTGAAGTCTAACAACTTCCTTGAAAAACAGGTTCGCAATATGAGTCGTGTCATTGGTTTTCTGGCATGGTATGAAATGCACCATATTTGAAAATCTGTCGACTACCACAAAGATCGAATCACATCCTCTTTGTGTCCTTGGTAGTCCCAATATGAAATCCATGCTCACTGCGTCTCACCACCTTTCAGGTATGGGTAATGGCTGGTATAATCCTACATTCTGCCTTTTTCCTTTCGTGTGCTGGAAAATTCTGCATCTATCCACAAATTTATTAACATTTGTTCTCATCCTTGGCCAATAATATGAGCTATTCAACTTTGAGAACATCTTTTCATGATCGAAGTGTCCAGCCAATCCTCCACTGTGTTTTTCCTTCAACAAATTCTCCCTCATGGAGCATTTCGGAATATATAGCTGGTTTCCCCTGAACAATAATCCATCCTGGATCATGTATTCATTCCATTGGCTTCTATCCCTGAGAATTGGATTCTCAGATGCCTCATATTCCTCTTTAAAATCTGGTTCATCCCTATACATTTCTTTGAGGTTATCAAAACCCAAAGTCTTGACTCTGAATTCCTGCATAAGCAAACATTTCTTGCTCAAAGCATCAGTAACTTTGTTAGTAGTTCTAGAAATATGCTTATTCACAAAAGTAAAATTCTTCATGAATTCAACCCATTTAACATGTCTTTGGCTCAACTTCTCCTTTCGAGTCACGAATTGCAAAGCATGATTGTCGTTGTAAAAAACAAACTCCTTGGGAACCAAATAGTGTCTCCATTTATTTAGTGCTTGTATGACTACGTAGAATTCCTTGTCATATGTGGAGTACTTAATATTCACTTCATTCAGTTTTTCACTGAAATATGCGACCGACCTATTGTCTTGGCTCAAGACCGCTCCAATTGCAAATCCACTCGTGTCACACTTGACCTGAAATGTCTTGCTAAAATCTGACAAAACTAGAATTGGTTGCTTAGTGATCCTCTTCTTCAGTAGCATGAAACTCTTCTCTGCTTCATCCATCTAGTGAAAATATTTATGTCTTTTCTTCACTATATCCATCATCAGTGCGGTAATTCCACTGAAGTTTCATATGAATTTCCTATAGAAGCTAGCCAAACCATGGAAGCTTCATACTTCAAATACACTCTTCGGCGATGACCAATTTTTAATCACCTTTATCTTTTCTAGATCCATTTTCAATTCATTTGCAGAGATAAAAAAACCCAAATAAATGAGTTTTGTCCTCATAAATGATGATTTATTCATATTGATCAACAATTTCTCTTACTGTAATCTTCTCATTACTACAGCTAAATGCTTTAAGTGTTATGCTTCAGTTTTGCTGAAAATTAATATATCATCAAGATATACAATGACGAATTTCCCAGTGAAATCCTTCAGGACTTCATTCATCAATCTCATAAAAGTATTGGGCGCATTCGTTAAGCCAAATGGCATGACAAGCCATTCATATAACCTTTTATTTGTCTTGAATGTTGTCTTCCATTCATCACCTTCTCTCATTCTAATTTGGTGATATCTACTTTTCAAATCAATCTTTGAAAACAATCTTGCTCCACTCAAGCAATCCATCAAGTCATCCATCCTTGGCAATGGAAACCTGTATCTGATGGTAATCTTATAGTTTCATCGATTTTACTAGTTTCATCGATTTTACCTCTAGGTCAAACTCTTGAATTTTAGCGAGCCACCAACCCCTCTTCCCATCACTGTCAGGCTGGACCAATATATCCTTCACAGAAATGGTGGGAACGTATGCGATTACCTTGGAGTGTAGCACGTAAGTTCTAAAATCCTTCAAAGCCTTAACCATAGCATACACTTGTTTATCCATTATATCATATCTCAGTTCAACATCTCTAAGACTTTTACTAAAGAAGGCTATTGGTTGCTCGAAAACCTCTTCATTCTTCTGAAGGAGTATTGCCACCACTATGTGTTCAGAGGCGAATGAGAAAATCAGGAAATCCTTTAGGTAATCAGGGCTTGCTAATATGGGTGCTTCGTTGATAACTTTCTTGATGCATGCAAACGACACTTTAGCCTCCGCTTTCCATTTCACTTCATTGTTCTTCTTGAGCATATCTGTGATCAATTTCACAATTTCAACAAAGTTTGGGATAAATCTTCTCAAAAAAATTATTTTTCCTAAAAATGACTGAATTTCTTTTATATTCCTAGGAATATTTATGGTGTCTATAGCTTCCACCCTTTTAGGGTCGATTTTGATTCTGTTCCAAGACACAATGTGGCCCAAGATTTTACCTTCCTTCATTGTGAAGTGAGACTTCTTGGGGTTTAAAGACAAACCAAATTTTTGACATTTTTCAAATGTTTGCTTCAGGTGCAGCAGATGGTCTTCATTGGATTTGGAGAAGACAATCAGGTTGTCGAGTTAGATAACCGCGAATTTATATTTTTAACCGATGAAGGCGATGTCCATAGCAAACTAGAAGGTAGCACCTATGTTCATCAGACCAAAAGGCATTTTGTCATACATAAATGTGTCCCAAGGGGTGGTGAAATCTGTTTTTTCTTTATCATTCTCATTGACGACAATTTGATTAATACCGGAAAGCCCATCAATCATTGACATCCTATTTTCCCCAACTACTTTTTCCAAAACGTGATCCATTTTGGGTAGAGGATAGTTATCTTTGAGGGAGGACTTGTTTAGATTTCTAAATTCTACGCATAGCCTGATCTCCCTGCTTTTCTTCCTAACCGGGACTAAGTTCGCCACCCAGTCAGAGTACTTGAGAGGTATAATAATTTTTGCGTCTAACAACTTTTTCACTTCTCTTTCGACCACAGGTAGTAAAATGGGGTTGATTTGTCTGAGCTTCTGACTGAAGGGCTTAACACCAGGTTTCAAAGATATCTTGTGCTCGATTACTGAGGTATCATAGGTTCTGAGCTCATCATAAGACCATGCAAAGACATCTTTATACCGCCCAAGTAAGTCCTTATACTTTATTTTTATCTCAGGAGGAAGGTACTTTGATAACTTCACTATTCTAGGCTCTTTGGTGGTTCCCACGTCACAGTCCTCGACCTCCTCCAGTTGGGGCTACAAGGTGAACTTTAGAGGCATGTTGTTTTTATCAAACAACCTTTCCAGAGGTATCAGGCCCTTAGGGATCTGATTACTTTTTAACACTAGCAAGCGATAATTTGCAATTTTTTCTTGGAACTCCTGGGGCTCCTCCTCTTCCTGCATAATCCAGGTATGATTGTTTTGGTTCTCCTGGTCAATGTGGGTTTTGGAGAAATCACCCACCATTTCCAGGAACTTTTTTATATGTTCATCATCCTCGAAGACCTGCCAGTGTTGTATGTTGTTTGGTATGGATGGTCTATGCTTTCCCTCTATGTGGTACTTTAATTTGAAAGCGGTAGGGGGTACGAAAGTCAAAGCTGCTTTGGCCAGTGAATCATCTTGTTGGTTTTTGGCTCGTGGGATGAAATGAACCTTTACCGATGAAAATAAATTTTCCATTAGATCCCAGGCGCAATTTCTGTAAGACCTCAGTCTTGGGTGCTTGGCCTAATATTATTGATTTACCTGCTTCACAATTAGTTCAAAATCTCTGTAGACCTCTAATTTCCTTATGTTCATCTTCTCGGTAGCTTCCAGACCCAAGACTAGAGCTTCATATTCACAAATGTTGTTTGTGCAGTCTATGTCCCATTGTATCCTATATGAGAAAGGGACGCCGAATTCAATTTTAGGTGCTACGAAAACCACTCTTGCACCTGCTCCTTCACACGATGAAGCTCCATCAAAGAACATTTTCCAAGTTCTAGTGTTGTGCATATTTTTAGCTTTCTTTTCGGTTCTGATCGTTAGGATTATGTGGATCACTTACCATATATGCCAAACGTGTTTCTCTATATAACCATGTGAACTATCCACCAAAAATAGGGACTGTGGCATAGGTCATATCTAGCTAAAGGGATCCCCTAAGCTTGGCTCCCCAAGATCTAGATAACAGTAAACCATACTTCGAGGGTATATCAGTGACAACTATGTCCATTAGGACGTTTTTCGCCAGAATCTAGGGGAGGGTGACTACTAGATCTTTGAACATGCCCATGCACTTAACTCTCCCTGAATCAAACAAGAAAATATCTCCATAGGGTCTGGTGATTTCAAGGCCTAGTCTATCCATAATAGATTTGGGCATTACGTTATGAGAGCCCCAGAGTCTAGCATGAAATTATGCAACAACCGATTGTGCACTTTCAGGGTAATATAGAAAGGGGTGACGGTATCTCTGGCACCTTCAAAATGTGAACCAAAAGTGATATTAGGCTTGTCATCTTCTATATTTATTACATCGGAGTGACTTTCCAGATCTAAAAAATTTATGATCTTGGTTATTTGTTTTCAGTACACAAGATTCTTTGCCAACTTGACCAAAGGTATGGGTATCTTTATCTTTTTTATCTCACTTTATAGGCAGAAAACTCTCGTGGTTTTATCTATTTCCTTGGCCGAAACCTCAGACTCCTTCCTATCCATTTTATTTACTAGCACTGTTTTAATTTTAGTGTTTCTTGTTTCGGGTGTCTGCGTTTCACCTGCCTTATTTTTTCTCGCTTTGGCTTCAGCCCCTTTTACGTTGGTATTATTCGAATCTACCCCTATGTTATTTCTCATCTCGGTCTTTTTCTAGATGAGCTCGTATATTGCACCCCTAGAAAATTTTTTCTTGGGTTGCGCAGTCGACACAGGTTTTTTTCTGGGCCTCAGATTACACTTGTGCTAGAGTTTGACCATTATGGTGTCATCCATTCCTTGATAAGTGAAGTCATCAACATTGTTTTTGGCTTCGACCGATGATTGTTCCATGTTCAGGGACTTCTCATAATATTCTTTGGTCAAATGAGGCTATAGACATTCATCGCCTAAGTTGTTTATGTCCTCTTCCAAGTCTTCAAACTCTTGCATATCATTTCCCCCTATAAAATTTTCATTTTTCAGAGGTGCTTGGATATTTTGGTCTTCATTTTTAATTTTTCTTGGTTGGAACTGAGGATTTGGATTTCTCCTGAAATCTCTCTCAATGAATTGATCAACTTTGGATTGATCTAGCTCCATTCTCGATATTTTGTTTGATAGTTATTTTATTATCCTAGCCATGTCATCCATTTTGTCATCTGAGGATCTTCCAGATTCAGAGGGACCTGCTTGTTCTCTGAGACATCTAGTTTCCCTGTTTCCTGTCTCAATTTTCATTTTTAATTTACCCGAAGCCATTATGTTTGACTCAATTTCCACAGCGTCGTCCTGCATTCGGGTTAGGTCGGCCCCTCTCCTTTCTTTTAATAGTAGAGAGAAATCGGGTTCAAAATCTCCTGCGAAAGTTACTTTGTCAGTGGGTTGAGACGATTTAACTTCAATAGGGATATTATTATACAACTTGTTAAACTTTTGGATAAATTCCATAACAGTTTCAGATCCCTTTTTCTTTAAAAACCCAAACTCGGTCAAATAGTATAAATGATCCTTTCTTTCATCCCATTGTTTGAGAAAGAGGTCTTCTAGCACATCGTAGGATATGATTGAACCTGGGGGCATGCTCTGAAACCAAGTTATTACCCATCCTTCGAAGGTTTGGAAAAACAATCGGGAATACACGTCCTCATGCTTGAGACCTAGAATATCAGTGAATTGATCAAAAAAATTGATATGCTTGGCTGCAGTTAGATCCCCTTCTCCTGTGAACTTGGGTAAGTTTTTCATATAGTTTTCAGGTAAATCATGGAGATGTATAGGAAGGACCAAGGGGGTGTATCTAGTGGCTACTTTGGTGAAAACTCTGGGAGGCAGTTGCTGGCCTTGACCTCCTATTCCCCCTGATCCTCCTCTGGCGGCGGCCATGGATAACCTAGGAGAGGAAATCAGTGCATTATAAAGAGGGTTGGTGAAGATGTAAAGCGAATCTCTAGCTTCCTCGGGGTGGAAAAATGATAAATCGGGAAACTTTTTACCAGGGGAGGTGAAATATGAAAAAGGAGAAGAAGGTATACGTGGACTCGGCTCCTCTGAATTGAAGGATATGTAAATGGAAGAACCCATCGGTGTCGAATCCGTGTACATGAAAAATTATTCTAGGTCTTCAGTGACGGAGGGGCTTATATTGAGATTCGATGGGATATTGATAGGGATGAGATTTGAGGTAGGCGTGTCGCCCCTCATAATGTAAGAGGTAGTCGGAGAGATCTCGGTTTTGATGGCACTGTCCGATATTTTCCTGAGAGGAAGTTCTCGCAGGGATGAAGGTTCGAAAGAGGTCTTATCTTGATACTGATTAGACTTGGGTTGATATGGAACCGCGTTTTGTTTAAAAAGACCCCTTGGTCTTAGTATTTTTTCAGGGTCGAAAACTGGCGCTGTCTGTTTGGCATCTGGTTTTTTTCTGGTGTCCTTTCGAAAGGATGCCAACTTACTTTAAGAGTGGATTCGCCAAGTGAATGATGAAGGTTTATCCTTAACAAGGTGATCGCTCTTTTTTCACTATCAAAAAATGAAACTTGGAAATGTCATTTTCTTAGGGGAAAGTGACTACGATTCTCCATCCCTAGCAGCAGCGCTAGAAAGATGTTGTTCCCAAGTCTACACTTAAGGCTATAAAGTGTAGAGTCTAAGCATCTAAAAGGAATGAAAGAAAAGGAAGGGGAAGAAACAACTTGGGGGAATGAAGCTATGGTCGATCTCTGAGTTTTATTTGTCTAGCTTCCAAATATTCTTGAATGTTGATATCTCGCTCGATGGTGGCCCATGAACGTTCGAGCTATGTCTGGGTGGTGGCAGTCTTGAGTATGGTATGGAAAATATTTAAAGTGATGCTCATTTGATCTGATAGACTAGGTCTGATGTTGGGTTGTCTTATGACGGGTACAGTCATGGGAAGAATAGAGATTTAAAATAAGGTAGATTCTTTAAAGTGCTTATCTCAACTTTAGATTATACAGGGAAAATTCAATGAAGCCAATTGAAGGGTTTAACGAAAATGAAGGTCGTTTTCCATAACTGAGTTTAAAATCTTGAAACCGAGTGTGAAAACATAGAGATGTCAACAATGTGGGGAATCAATTTTAAAGGAATCCCACGTTGTGGCAGAAGAAGAAAAGATAGGAATACCTTGATGAAAGCATATAATGTAGAGATCTAAATAATTCACAAGTCTTGTACCCTCTAGTAGCTGATATAGAGGAAAAACTGTAAATAACTTGATACCTAGAAACTGATCACCACAGTAGAAGTTATACTAAATTGCAGCTAAAACATTCATCAAAGACATATATGTAAAAATGACATGAAGCATGAAATACAGAGGAAAAACACATAACTCAATCTTGACGAAATATGGAGTCTTCAATTCGCTTTGTATTAATACTGGCTTAAAAGAAATTTCTCTATTACAATCTACTCATGGAAAAAAGACTTTTCTATTACAATCTTTCTTCTATTTAAACAAACTTTTGAACCTCTAGAATTCCGATCCTTCTGGAAAATTGTCAGTTACAAATGGAAAATTGGAGCGTTTCATCTCCTCCTCTTTTCCTTCCCTAGTAAGGGTGGAGCACCCTCCTTTCCCTTCCCTTCAATCTCTAGAAATAGAACAAGTTGACATATGTCATTATTTAGCACCAAAAACTTGCCCCTTCGCTTGCTCGATGAAAATGACACACCTCTCCACCAACTGGGCTATCAACCTGGAAGGCTCTGCTTGGTTTCTTGCTTGAAAGTTGTAACAACTCTTCGCCAGCTATGGAAAACTTTTTCCTACTTATCAGTCCTCCATGATGATGGAGAATAATTGTAAACTTGGTTGTACTAGCCATTTGTCCACTTGTGCCATATTGACCTGGCTTATCTGGGATATCTCCACTTGTTCCTTATCCATGTTTTCTTTGATGTCCAATAGATGTTTAGCTATATTGATTTTTCCCAGCATCCCAGCACTACTTTCCTTATTAAGGTCTAGAAAAATTTTACTTATCAAATAGAATGTTTCCTCACAAGAATTCTTCACTTCATTAGCTCTCCCTTTTCTTTTTGATATATTCTGCTCCCAGACATTCAACAGGATATTTCCTTTGGTTTATTCTGTGATGGATAATTTGGAGCTATCGACCGTCTCTATCTTCGTCGTAGCTATAACAACGTCTTGGAAAGTGACCCATGCTTCCACAAATTCTCTTTCTCTCGAAGAAATATTTTCTCATACTTGATCTATGATCTAGAAATGGTTTTGAATGGTTCCTATTTTTACAGGTAGGTTTTGTTGAGCCATTAATACCTTATGTCGTATTTCGGCGGCCTGGGATCTGAACACTTTTATGTCTAAAACCCGGTTCTCGGCCACATCCAATTTTGATTGTAACTCCATAATTTGTTGCCCCTGTTGGCTTACCTGTGTTTGGCTAATTTGTGTCGACTGGCACACTTACTCAAGGTCGAACCTAAGCTTCTCGATCTCGCGCAGGTCGGCTATTCGAGCTTCCTCAAGGCTCTTTCTCACCTCGTCCCTGACATTCACTTCAGTAGTAGCCACTTTAGCTTCTAATTTACTGATTAGGAGGTTCTTTCATTTCAACTGGGCCTTCAAAGTCTCAACTAAGTATTGATTGGCTATAGCATAAGCCCCTAGTGTCCCAGCTATCTCCTCTATGAATTGTTCCTTTTTCGTGGCCTTCCCATCTGTCATGATTTTAAATTTTTTAGCAATTACGCCCTCTTTTTGATATAATTATTGCCTCACCATGGCCTTTTTTTTTTTCAAAGAAAAATTCATTAGGAGGCATCTCCTATACAAAAATGGGTGTCAGTCCTTCATTGAAAATCCACCCCGCTTCGGGATTCCCCTTTGTGAACTGTAAGGGTGTGATAATAGCAATCAGACTGCCGATTTCCTTGGATGGTTGTTTCGGGGTGACCTCTGTGACTAGCTTGTTTTACGTGAGTGACAGTGAGTCACCTGATCCCTGCGAGGGTATATCTGCTTGGCCTTAGGCCTACTTTCCTGGTGTACCCTTTTTGGGGTTTCCTTCTTTCTTGTTGGGGACTTCGGCCCCTTTCTCTGAGGTTCCAGCCTCCCCTATTTTCCCTTGGTTCTTCTCTCCACTAGGACTTGAGTCCTTTTCACCTTTTGGCCTTCATCTGCTTTCTAACTCGAAGCTTTGGGGCTTCACCCTATAAAATCGGGGGGAGACAACTCCATCGGTTCTCCTGGAATTTCAAAACTTTGTCCATATTTATGGGTTGTAGGGCTTGAATCTGACTTAGGACTTCAGAGAAGGACCTCACGCCCTAGAATATTTCATCATGAGGGGAATCCTCATGTTCATATATCTTTAGGCCACAACTCACTAGGTGATTGCTCACAACCTTGCTAGGGTCATGCTTCTTGAACTCAATATCCACCAGCTTCATTTCTTCTAAAGTCGTAGCCTCGGCTTTGGCGTGGCCAAAATCTAACAAGGAATACACAACAATATGAATAGGGAAGGGCGGCCATACCTTTTTTGATACTCCTTTGAGATCTTTTCTTATTCCGCCGAGCACAGTCTGTCTGGCGATCTCATGACACAATAGCTTATCTGGCAAGAATAGAGGGAGAGAATATGGAGGGACAGAGGTGCCAAAAACCCTGATATACAAAAATTCCTCCTCTAGATACCAATATTCCACACTGCTTAGGTTGGTCGTGACACTATCTGACATCCTAGGAGGGGGTTGGCCAAATATGGTGACATACAATGGCACCATTACCCAGTTGAAGATCTTGTAGATGAATTCTTTGGCGTTATCCTCCCAAAGATTTGAGTGGTAGACATGAATAGGTTCTGTATTAGATGGAGCCCAACTCCAGTTCATTAGTGGGAAGGGTGTCATGAAGCAGATGACATCCATGATGTAAGCATACATAAAGAACGAATCTACTTTCTTACTCACCCTCTGTGCTCGATATTCAGTATTCGACTGGTCAAACTATCGAAAAACAGTTTGGCCTAGTGAAAGGAGAAACCCTCAACGACTGCATGAATGAGTGGCACCCATGGGAGGAAAAAATGGGTGGTGTCTTCCTTCCCATACAACTTGCAAGTCATCATTGTTATGTACTTGAACTATGGCTCCAAGGAAGAGATTGAATAGATCACATTAGTGTTAGCCCTGAATTTTGTGGGATATGAGACCCAATCTTTGATCATATCAAACAAACGTTTTGCATATTGCTCGCATTGTTTCTTCTTGAAACCTTCTAGGAATTTGGAATTGTGAGTAAGGTTCGGCATGGGTGATAGTTTATACATTGTCTGCAAATATTCTGTCCTGAAGGTACCAATCATCACCTTCTATTCGTTGATAATCGTCCTGGTCAGGATGTCCACATGGTCCAGCGCCCACCTGATCATATCACAATAGGGAAGAAGCTGGGGCTTTGCCGCTATTTTGTGCATCTCTTCTTAAGAGACGATTTTGTATTTGGTTGATAAATCATCCTTCTCGTTGTTGATATAATCATCCGAAAAGTTTATCGACTCGGATTGCAGGATGTTGGAAACATATGACCATGTCTTGATAGAATTAATACTTTGAGGCGAGGTATCAGAAACAACATATGAACCCTGACCTGAACTCTCGACAGCTGACTTGGGAATTTTTCATGGAGCCATGATAGTGAAACCTGTAACTGGACTACCTATCGAAAAGATTTGAAAATCACAAACAACGGTTAACCTGGTAAAATGGCTTTGTGTGAAAATAGAAATGAGAACTGAAATAATGAAGGAAAAACTCTCTATCTTGGTCATTTAAACCCCAGGTTTCCTTGTGAACAGAACGGTCAAATCGATTAATAGAAATATTTAGAAGTAAAAATGAGATCCTACTATCTGTCACCTCATCGCAGTTCAAATAAATGCCATAAATGTTTGACAAGTCATAACATGAACAAACACAAAAACATTTAAAAATTACTCTATAGATGATGCGTGTTAAAGGTTGCTTAATTCATCAATTAATCCAGTTTATCTCCTTTAATTAAGTGTGTTTTAGTCTTTAATCCCCCCTTTTCAACGTTCGATATATCAAAAGATTTCACTCATAGCCTTTGAGCCCCCAAAACCCAAAATCACAATGATGTGATTTAGTTAATTATTCGTGATCTGACTTAAGCTCTTAATTAATCCACGCTTAATTAATGAATATTGAAACTTCATGAATTAGAGCTACAAAGGTATTTCTTTTTGGGAGAGCGATCGTCGAGTCGCAAAATCCCGACAGTGATTAACTAAGGTTTAAAGTGACACACTCCTGACACTAACTTGGGTAAACTTTAAAACCGTTATCGCCACTTCACATGTCGGGATACTAAGGACAGTGGGAAACGTCAAAAAATAAGCGAACTCCCAAAATTAGCTTTCTGGGCTTAAATATAACATCTCACTTATTTAGAAGAAGGAAGCTCCAACACAAAGCATTAAACATTCATAGATATATCTATCATTCATAACATTTAATGCACTAACCATATTCACCACGTAAACATTATAACACAAAGAAAACCATCAACAAAAGATTTACGTGGTTCACCCTAGTGTGGGGCTACTTCCACCAATGACTTCTTCTTATTTATTAGTCTTCAATCTCTTACATCCATCTGCTTCTGTGCACTAAGCCACAAAACCAAGCTTCGCACTGGAAATGTGATCTGTGAACTAAGAACCAGATCCACCTTCCCAAAATTAGGTCAAGGAATAGATCCAACTCCTCTGTTATGCACAAATCCTTACATACATAGTCCGTTGCATAAAGAAACTTAGAACTAATTGCCTCTTTCACTTAGCTACTCACACTTCTTCTTATAATCCTAATCCCTCTTCTACATTAAATTCCTTTTTATTTATACTTTTACATCCCTTACAAAAAAGCCTAAACATGGGTAAACCCATGGGCGTCGTCCTCTAAAACCTAATACCCAAAACCCTAGTGAACCCCTTGTTGGGTCCACAAAATAGTGAGATCCCACGATCTCAGCGACGCCTGGGTGCTCCATCTTCGACCAGCCCGTCGAAGAACAAAAGTTGTCAAACTTGACCAATGTTTCCTCAAAACTTGGTCAAGGTAGAACATGCATGAAGGAAGGTGGACCATAGATCCGTCATTCTTTGGGATTTCTAAAATTCATTGTTTTTTGATGTTGGGACACACGAAGAAAGGGAAACCTCTGAAGGTCGAAGACCAAAGTTTCATAGCTCTGGATAAGATCCCAAATCATAAGTGTTGGGTCGCCGATGTGGTCACATGTGAACCAAGGTATGAATAAAAGGGGCTAGCACCCGGAATTTGTTGTAGAACAGAACTGAGCTTAGATATTGAAGCCCGAGGGGTTTTTGACTGACCAAGGCCTGTAGAAAATGGAATCTGATATTGTTTTGTTGAATCATATTGGTTTATTCTAGAAAATTATTAAATTTTGATAACCTAACAAAAATCGGTTGACTGCACATTTTGCAAAGTTAATGATTGTCATAACTGAACCGAATTTCCTCATAGTGCAGAGAAATGGGGAAGTCATAGGGTGCTTATAGTTTGGAAAATGAATTTAGAGGAATGGATGTCCATATAGGAGTTGAAGGGTCGAACTCCAAAGGGAATGAAAAAGAGATAGACAAGGAAGGAAACATGATGAAAATCATTGAAAAGTTGCAGAAAGATGTCCAGACTCACCAAGTAGATAAAACAAAGCTCATGAAATCTAGGGAACAATAGGGAGAATTCAACATAAAGTTGATACAGAGCCTGGAAAGAATAGAAAAGAAATTGGATAAGGAGAGTGACTCTAGTAAATTAGGAAGTCACAGGTCCCCTGATGAGAAGATAAAATCAAGGAGTGTTGGTAGAAACCATCATCACTCGCAAAGGAACTCCAAGAGGAGGGAACACAATAGTTCAAGCACATATCCTACCAGAAAGCATAGAAGATCTGGAGTGGATGAAATGAAGGGTGAAATGAACAATATTAAACCTCCTACGTTTGATGGAGAGTACCAGAAGGAGGAAGATGATGAGACATGGCTTCTTGGCATGAGGAAATATTTCCAACTACATAATTACTCCTCTCATGCAGAAGGAAGAATTTCAATCTATCAACTAAAAGGAAAGGCATCCATGTGGTGGGACCATCTTGTGCAAGTACAACATATCAAAGAGAAGAATGTTACCTGGAGGGAATTCAAGAAACACTTTGAAAAGAAATAAATAACTAAGAGATACTATGACAAAAATATGAAAGAGTTCTTTGAACTCAAATTGGGCAGCATGGATATAGATGAATATGAAAGAAGATTCCTAGAGTTTTTGAAGTACTCCCCTTTCATCGAATATGAGAGTGTCAAAATACAAATATATTTGAGTGGACTGCTAGCTTTCCTTAGTGACAAGATCCAATATGATGATCCTAAAACTATGGAAGAAACCATAAGGAGAGAGAAATGCTTATATGATCATCATAAAGGAAAGCCTACGTTCCAAAGATCTTGGGAAGACAAGAAGAAGTTTCAGAGGGAACATAGGCAGAAGGGGAACAATCCACCCCTTTTCAGGAATAATCCTCAAAGACAACCAATGTTTAGAGAGCCCGGGATGGATAAAGTAGGTGGATAAAGGCCAAGAAAACCACCTATGAAATGTTGGGGTTGTAAAGGGGATCAAAATTATAGACATTTCCCTCCCATAAGTGACAAAGTGAGATTTGTCCACAATTTTCAGCAATCAGAAACAATGGAGGACATGGGCAGTAGAATACCAAGGATCTATGCAGCCTTGGAGAAAAAACAAGCTGAGTTTCAATCACACATGATTGAAGTTGAATGTATGATCAATAACCATGACTTTACTATTTTAATTGATTCAGGGGCTATTCATAGTTATATAGATCCCAAAGTAGTGGAAAGGTTGCAATTGCCAAGAATAAATCATGTGAAATTATGGCTGGTGTGGCTAGCTACAAGAGCCAAGAGAAAGGTTGTTGAGTTGGTTAAATCATTCTCAGTGGGCATGAATGGAATGAGTGCCAAGGAAGATTTGAAAATCTTTCCTTTGGAATCATATGACTTCCTGATTGGTATAGATTGGTTGGAACAACACCATGCCATACTATATTGTCATAACAATGAATTTACTTGTCTAGATGAGGAAGGAAACTAGAGAGCAGTCCAAGGAATTCCCAGGGAAGTTATTGTTAGAGAAATCTCAACAATACAACTGAAGAAGTGTTACAGGAAGGGCTTCTAGATATTTTCATCTCATATGGAAGAAGCACCTAAAGGTAAGGTGTCAAATATTGAAGATCATATAGTATTAAAGGAGTTTGGGGATGTGTTTGAGAAGATTCCAGGACTACCCCTTAAAAGAGATATTGATTTCTCTATAAATCTGATGCCTGGAGTAGCTCCGATGTCAAATAATCCCTATAGAATGAGTACAACAAAGTTGAAAGAACTGCAAATGAATCTTGAATAACTTCTGAAGAAGGGGTATATACACCCAAGTGTGTCACCTTAGGGTTCCCCAATCTTGTTTGTGAAGAAGAAAGATGGGACATTGAGATTGTGCATCGATTTCAGATAGTTGAATAAAGTAACTATAAAGAAAAATTATCCTCTGCCAAGGATTGATGATCTCTTTGATCAATTGAAGGATGAAAAGATAATTTCAAATATAGATCTCAGGTTAGGATATCATCAAGTAAGGATTAAAGAGGAAGATATAAGCAAGACTTCCTTCAAGACAAGGTATGGTCATTATGAGTTCACAGTGGTGTCATTTGGGTTGTCAAATGCACTAATTTTTTTTATGTTCTTAATGAATGGTGTTTTCTGGGAATGTTTAGACACATTGGTCATTGTTTTCTGGATGACATTCTTGTATATTCCAAGTCGGAAGAAGAGAATGAGCATAATTTGAGGATGGTGATGCAAGTGCTAAGGGAGCATCAAATGTATGCCAATTTGAGAAAATGCTCATTTTATCAAAACAAAATTCACTATTTGGGGCATATCATATATGAGGATGGGATAGAAGTGGACCCTGAAAAGATAGAATCCATTAGAGAATGGTCAGCTCCAAAGAATGTGATAGAAGTTAGATCCTTCATGGATCTAGCTAGCTATTACAGAAGGTTCAATGCAGGGTTTTCAAGAATAGCTCACCCCATCACTTCCTTACAAAGGAAGGGGAAGTAATTTCAATGCAAAAAAGAATGTGAAAGAAGCTTCCAAAAATTGAAGCAATTGTTAACCAGTGCTCCAACTCTGAGGATTGAATTTCCAAATAAAGACTTCATTGTATGCACAAATGCATGTAAAGAAGGA
The DNA here is from genome assembly GCA_009831015.1 of Picea engelmannii. NCBI lineage: Eukaryota > Viridiplantae > Streptophyta > Pinopsida > Pinales > Pinaceae > Picea > Picea engelmannii. The sequence continues at coordinate 289,139 of ML795343.1, forward strand.
TTGGGTGGAGTCCTCAGTCAAAATGGGTTTGTTGTATGTTATGAATCAAGGAAGTTGAAAGAGCATGAAAGGCTCTATGCCACTCGTGATTTGGAGTTGGAAGACATAGTGCATGACTTGAAGAAGTGGAGGAACTACCTTGTGGGAAAGAGGTTTGAGTTGAGGACAGACCATAATGGTTTGAAGTATTTGTTTGATCAACCTACCTTGAATTCTAGGCAGAGTAGATGGTTGGAATTCCTCTATGAGTATGACTTTGATATCAAGCACATCAAAGGAAAGGAGAACAAAGTGGTTGACGCACTCAGAAAGAGAGTGCATGAACTGCATGATACAACCATTAGCATGTATCAGACGGATCTTAAAGGAAAAATTTATGAAGCTACAAATTCATATTTGCAATACATGGAATTGGTAACAAAATTGCAGAAAGCTAAAATGCAGCAGATGGTTGAGGATTATGAATTAGGAATTGATGGAATCCTTCAGTAAATTAAGAGATTCTATGTACCCAATTCTTTGGAATTGAGGAGTGTGATTTTAAAAGAGATGCATAATGTGCCTTATGCATGACAACCAAGATATCAAAAAACAATTTCAAAAGTCAAGAGCCAATATTATTGGCTAGACATGAAGAAGGAGATTGTTGAATACATAGTTAAATGCTTATAATGTCAAAGGGTCAAGGTTGAGCATAGACACCCAGCTGTATTACTGTATCCATTACCCATTCCTGAGTGGAAGTGGGAAGTGGTGATAATGGATTTCATCACAGGACTACCCACAAAAAACAAGCAACCTGATTCCATCATGGTGGTGGTGGATAAGATTACTAAAGTTGCCCATTTTATTCCATTGAAAACTACTCACAAGGAAACTAATGTTGATGATATCTATATGAGGGAAGTAGCACGATTGCATGGCATACCCAAGAAATTTGTGTCTAACAGAGACCCAAAATTTACCTCAAATTTTTGGAGAGGGTTATTCAAGGGGTTCAGAATGAACCTGAACTTCAACACAACCTATCATCCTAATTCTGATGTGCAAACATAAAGGGTGAACCAAGTGATAGAAGACATTATAAGGATGTATTTGATGGACAAACCATCTAAATATGAGGGTTAACTACACTTGGTAGAATTTTATTACAACAATGGGTATCAAGCATCACTGAGGATGAGCCCGTTTGAAGCACTTTATGGTAGAAAGTTCAACACACCAATAAGTTGGGACAATCCAGTTGATAGATAAATAATTGGGCTAGAGTTTATCAAGGAAATGGAAGAGAAAATGTTGAATATTAAGTAGAATTTGAAGGCTTCCCAAGACAAGAAGAAAAGTTATGTTGATAAGAAAAAAACCTACAGGTATTTTAAAGTGGGTGATCATGTTTTCTTGAAAGTAAAAGCCAAAAGAAGTTCCCTGAAGCTGGGAAACTGTTCCAAGTTGGTAGCCAGATATTGTGGACCATTTGAAATCCTAGAAAGGAATGGACCAGCTTCTTATATGATTGCATTGCCTACATCCATGATTGTTCATAATGTATTTCATGTTTCATTGCTCAAGAAGTATATACCTGATCCTAATCATGTGATTGATTGGAATGTGATTCAGGTGGAGAAAGAAGGTGCCTTGTAAGTGCATTTGGTGCACATATTGGACCAGAAGAGAAAGAAGCTCAGGAATCAATCCATAGGGCTTGTAAAGGTCTAGTGGACCTGGTATGGTCCTAAGGATGCAACATGGGAGCATGAGGATGCTATGCAGGTAGAATACCCGCATGTTTTTGAAGATTTTGAAAATCTTGTTGATGTTGTGTAAATAAGTTGCACTGAGGACAATGAAAAAATAAGGGGAGGGTATTGTAATATCCCCAATGACGAGCCCCATTTGTATTTATGAATTGTAACATGTTTTCTAGGCTAGTGAGCCAAGTAATTATAAGTTTATAGGATTATGTGTTTATTAGGCCGGATAGCCTAGGTGTTGAAGGCTAGGAGCATGTTTTGTACACGTAAATATTTGTATTATTAATATAAGAACATTTTTACGTGTAGACTGATCACGAAGAAAGAGTATGGGGGACTAAGCCCCACTAGGTTGGGTAAGGGGAGGGGGTTGAGAGGATGGAAATAAGTACTAAGCTTAAGATATTAAGTCCAAGAATAATTTATTATTATTCTAAATGTTGATAGAAGGATATGATTACATCATAAGTTCCTTTGGGAAGAGGGAATGACTTCCAAATGGAAAGGAGTGTGCTTCATGAGAGAGATGTGTCAACTTAGGAACATGCATTTTTAAGTGGGAATTAGTTGTTTGGGGGAGAGGAACTCACGAAGGCTTAGGGACACATAGTAGGCTCTCATGCTCTCACCATTCTTGCCATTCTTTTACCATCCAGCCACCTTTATCCTGACAAGTTCACTCATGCACTGAGAAAGCACATAGCCAGCCATTTCCACCATTGTTGAACCAGTGACCATCGTGAACCTCTATAACTTGTGCGCACTGGTATTTTGTTGAGTTGTAGTCTTCCTTACCCGAGTTTGGTTGTACCCATTTGTCTTAGGACCTGTATAGAATAAACATGTTGTCAGGCCAGTGGTTTGCAAAGGTGGGTTGTTAGTTTTGTAGATTGAAGAGGCAAGTTGTCAGGCCTATCAGAAACTCTCTCCAAGTGAGAGAGTGTGCTAAGGAAATGAATTCTCCTAGAGGGAGTCTAGTAAAAACTACAGAGTTTTGAGAGTTCCTTTCCATCCTATTAATGAATCCCCATAAGGGAGGTGGAAAAGTCGATGAACTGTGTGAGAGTGAAGGTGTATACTCCTCGGGTGGGACATGCATGTGGGGAATGAGAGTCTATGAGAAGTGGGCATAAGTGGCTCCTGAGTGAATAATTCCTGTTGAACTGTGTGACATTCATGTTAGCCTTTCCAAGCCTAGGAATCCTTTTCCTAGTGGAGTTTAGTCCCAGCTCGGGGGTGACCCACTACTGAGAGTGATGAGTAGTGTGGCCTAAGGCTGGGAGGTTCGTGGAAGGTATGCATGTAGTTGATGGTATTCACAATCCAAATATAAGTATCAATTATGTGTTTAATGATGTATTTTTTGCATGTCTTTGATTATTAAAATGTTATCATGTGTTTTCATTGCATGTATGATTTACAGTCAATTTCACATGAGTTAGTATAGTAGTAGTATATTTTATTGAATTTTATTTCATTAGAAATGCATGTAATATATATGTACTCCGGGATGAACAATTAACCTGCAATCAGTAATTAGAAGTTTGTTTGTGGTGTTACATGGCCCGACCTGGGTGGTCGGGGTTGCCACAAAATGGTATCACAGAGACATTCCGAGGAGTGACGTTGTCTGACCTGTTGGTGGTTGGGTACGTTACACCTGATATATTGGGCCAAGTACTATTGTTGGAACCCACACATATATCAAAGAGCTATAACATAGGGAAATACCTTTTCTATAGAACCCTTGAATACCCTAACCCTTGGGACGAAAACAAGAACATAACAAACAAGATCTATCATCACGCAATTGTGTCTTATGCATTCAGGTTGAAAAATTACTACATCTAACTTCCTGTTAAGAATTTGGGCATTTCATCACTGTAGTATTGTTATAACCCTAATTCTCACTAGACATGCATACCTGGCAGCAGGCCATCTTACTTACTATTTTTTCCAAGCCAATACTGAATAACTCTTCTTAAAAACCAATTTTTTGAAGATGTACGCTCTCTGCACCACAACTGCCTGCATATGTATGCTAGTTGCACCATTACTGCATGTGTATGTATGCTAGCTACACCATTACAACTTGTGTATTTCCACAAAAGTTGAAAAAAAAAAAAGTTGCAAGGGAATATGGGCTTTTGGGTAGTTTCCTAACCAATTGATTGCCCATAGCCCATCACCCAATCGAATAACTATCTTTTTGGCATATAAAGAAGGTGTTGAGGTCCAATTCTAGGAAGAAGCATGAACGTAGTGAAACTCTACCCATTTTCTAATCCTCCCTTGCCCCAAGAATTTGCAGCCACATTGTGAGTTTGAGCTAGAATTCCCCATTCTTTCCCTTTTTCCTCATCCATAAAACTATGCCTATTCTATAGAGAGAAGTGTGAGATAATAAGGATACATGGAAGCAGTTGGAGCTTGGTGAAGAGGAGGCCAATACTGAGTTCAAGGAGTAGTCGTCGATCTCATTTTGTAAGTGACATTATGAGATTAATATAAAGAAGTACTTTTGTCATCCCGCCATATGATGTGTTTTATCTCTTTGTATGATTTACATTTTGTTATGACATATAACCCATTAATACATATATATAATGTTTGTTTGTAGTTTCTTGTTTGTGTTTTGGTTAATGAAAGTCAACCTTAGGAGGAGATTTGCAGTTGGGAAGCGACAGAACGCATTGGGATCGACACTGGATGCATATTTCAAGGTAAGACTATCAGATCCCTATACTTTGTACTTTATATATGAATGTGGGGTGTTGTCGGGATAGTGTTTACAAGTAGGAGACTTTAGATGGTTATCTCTTCCTTCACTTTAGAACCCTAGTGTATTCTGTAGGGGGGTTTTCCCACCTTAGCAGAATTGGTGACCATACTGGGGAGCCTCTAGGATTTTTAGGGGATTTCTATTTTGGGGTATTTTTAATTGGTTTATATACTGTTTTTTGAGTTTCAGTAAGTTTCATTGTCTGTAAGGGATTCTGGTCTTCCATACCAGTACTCACTGCCTGTGCTTGACTATTAATTTTTTCTTTTTAGAGAAGTCACAGAGGTGTACGCGGCCTGCAGTGGGTTTGCACACGTACATACGTGCCCTATCTTTGGACAGCCTATGCACATAAGTTCCCTATCTTTGGACAACCCACGTACATACGCAGGCTATTGAAGTATCAGTTGTGTGCCTGTGTCAGGAAAAATATTTTTAAATAAGAGGCAACCATCCTCTTCCCTATGAAGCCATTTTTCTTAGGGGTTTTCTTGATTTATCCCTAGTATCTATTTCGTACAGTCTTTGGCCTAGGTCTGATAGTAGTTAGCTTTTTTCTTTATTAAGATTTGTTGTTTTCCTGATTAGGGTTTGAGACAAGTTTTGTGAGTTTTTTCTGATTAACATGTTTAGTATTGTCAGTAACTCTCTGCGAGCTGCAATAGACCATAAGTTGGATTTTGGTCTCGTATTGTCTTCACATTTCCCTTTTTACTTGCTTTAGAAGAAAATAAAAGAATCCATTTTCAAGTTTCTTATTTTGGAGCATAAAAATAAAAGATTTTCAGTTTCTTGTTTGGTTATGTAGTTAGGTCAGTTGTTTTTTTAGGAAGAAGAGTGATTTCTTAAGTTCTTTACTAAATACTTAGGAATTTAAGTAGACCGTAGTCGAGTGAAATTCAATTTTGAGTTTTTTATTTTAAATGATATTAGAAATAAAAGTTAGTTAAAGAGTGTTCAATTTGCAAATCTTTGTTTGTTGAAAAAAAAAGTAATTTTGTTTCCAACATTTGTTCTTCTCTTTCGTCTCTTAACAAAAACCATCAATTTCATTTTCGTTCCTTTGAATTAAGATAAATCACTTAAAATTAAATCTTAATTAAAATTAATCATGCTTTGTGTTTGTAGGGTCCATTAACTAGATTAGGCTAGAGCCTTGATTTAGGTTGGAGAGGAAACTCTTCAAGACTATAAAACAAACATAGGAGTCTATGCTAGGGAGTGAAAAAGTCCAGTAACATGGAAACTATCTAGGACCCCCCTCTAAAATAGGTGCTAAACACAAGGTCACGTGCGAAAAGGTAGAGGATATAATCCCTCCAAAGTCTAACCAATCGTAGCAGAGGAATGCATATACAGGACTTATCTTGGGATTTTGTTGATCGCATTTTCCATGGAGCTTCGTCGATATCGAATATGTTTGAGGTCCTTAGTCATCTTCCAGAAAACTTGCCTTTGATACTGTTATAACCCTAAATTGCACCACACATGCTTACCTGGCATCAGGCCAACTCATATCCCTTCTTTGCCAAAAATCTACTGAACAACTCTTTGAAAATCCTCTTATGTAAAGGCCCACGCGCCCTAACCCATTATTGCACGTGTGTACACGCTGGCTGACTCACAACAGCTCGTGTGTACCTACAAAAGCATGAAAAAAGGAAAGTTTCCAATGGAACAAAAAGTTATGGGTGAGTTAACTGAAACTCCTGGCCATGCATGGCTGAGGGTTCGTCAAAAACCCTAGCTCCTTCTAGCCTATAAAAGAAGGGGTAGGGGTACCATTTGGAGGAGGAAAAAATATAGCAAAGAAAATATGTCCATTTACTTATTCCATTGTCCCAACCCTTTAGCCTTTCCTCATGCCAAAGGAGATTTAACGCAAAGCAGTTGAAGGACAGAAGAAGAGGAGCCCAGGATCAGGTTCAAGGAGTGGTGGCCAGTCTCAGTTTTTGTAAGTTGACTCACTTTAAATAATAAAGAGAATGATTTTCCCATCCCAATTCATGAACTGTCTATGATTTGATTAGTTTATGCTTGATTTATAACCCTTGAGTATAGAAGTAGCATGCATGCATAGTTGTTGTTTGTCTTGAGTGCAGGTCATCTTTGGAATGAGCATTGCGAACAAGGAATCAATCACAACGGAGGATTGACATCGAACGCCGGTAATAAGGTAGGTGGTCCTTTCCATGCATTTACTGAGAAAAGAGGATTTAAATCTTGGGATGTAGGTAAAAAAAAGTAGTTTCTATTCGGTCAAATCTGCATGCAAAGTCTGAACTCTATTTTGCTAGTCCATAGGGTGTTTTTCCCAACAACAGAATTGGCGACCATACTGGGGAGAATACTCTTTAGGGTTCCTGGATTTATTTAAGTTTTTGGGTAGTTTAAAGACTAGGTTTTCTATTTTTTCTTTGCCTATCTTTTCTTTTTCTGTAAGGTCTGAGCTAGCAGGGAGTCTGGCTTTCCATACCAGCGTTCCCTGACTTTTGCTTGACTATATTTTTTGGGATACACAGAGGTACACGCAGCCTGCAAAAGGCCTGAATGCGTGTACCCGCACCCTATCCTCTGACAGCTCGCGTGTGAACGCTAGCTGTAGAAATAGCAGTAGCGTGTAGGAGTTTAGAGAACCTTAGAGGAAGTCCTCCTCTTCCCTGTCAGAATCACACATTCTCAGGGGGTTTTCTGGAATTATTTCTGAGTCTTGTTTGCTAACAATTCTATCTTAGATTGGTTTTTGCATTATTGTTTTTTATTGCATTATTTGTTTTTCTGTTAGAAAGAGTATCCAAGCCTTCAAGGGATCCTGGTTATCAATACCAAAGGCCTCTTCCTGGTCTGGTCTATCTGTTTTCATATTTTTCCTTAGAGTTTAGATATACACGCAGCATGTACAAGGTCAGCTCGTGTGTACACGCTCTCTGTCTCTGTTCAGCACGTGTTTGCACGCATGTTGTTTGAGTGACAGTCGCGTGCTTGTACAGGCTACTTTTTGTTCAGGGTGGGGCAGTCATCCCCTCCTTTGATAAGAGGTATTCCTCTCATGTGTTTGGATCGATGTTTGAATAGTCAGTAGCTTAGGATTCATCTTACCCTTAGCCTGCTTTTTCTCAGTTAATAGTTGACAAATATATATATATATATATATATATATATATATATATATATATATATATATATTTATGATGGTTTTTAGACAAGCGTGAGAGTCATTGATTTTTTTAATTTCCATTGTGTGATTCTTTAATCTGATTCTTTGCGATTTGCTTTAAGCCAGAATTGTTTTTCTTGGTTTTTTGCTTGTCAATATTTTCCCTTTCTTGCTTTACTAGCATTTAAATAAATAAAAAAATCTCTTTTCATTTTCTTCTTTGGTTGAAGAGTGTGTTTCTGCATCATTAGCTAGGGAAAAGTCTTTTATTTCGTAAGTTTTTGTAGTTCACTTTGATCATAAGTAGCTCATAGTCGAGTGAAATTCCTTTGATTTTGCTGTCTAAAATCTTAGAAAAATTAAAAATCTTTCTTTGTCAAAAGTTGTTGAAATTTTGCATTTTGTAAAAGTTTTTGTTTCCAGCTTTTTCATTCATTTTTTTCTTTAATCTTTTACACATCATCAGTTTCACCCTCATACCCCTTGATGTAATATAAATCCATAAAATAAACGCTAATTTTAATATCTACTAGACTTTTATGTTTGTAGGGTTCACAAACTAGTTCAGGACTAGGACCTTGGATTAGCTTGGAGAGGAAACTCTTCAAGGCCATTCAAAACCAAAAATTAGAGTATGAGATAGGGAGTGTCTAAGTATAGTTTCATGGAATTTATCTGAGACCCCCCTCTAACATAGGGGATAAACACGAGGTCGTGTGCTGAAAGGTAGCAGAGATAACCCCTCCAAAGCTGAACCAATCGTAGTGGAGAACACATATAGAGGGCTTGTTTTGGGATTCCCTCATTTGCCTTTTCCACGGGGCTTCATGGGTATCGAATATGTTCAAGGTACTCAATTGTATTCCATACCATTTTCTCTCAATACCCTTGACAGGTTTCGGGCTTGATACCCTTCTCATTGTGGTCTACCCGACTTTCGACTGTACCCGCCTGGTGACTGTTCGCGTGCTGGCAACCTAGTTGCCAATCTTTTTAGGGACATATACAGGTGATTGTGGGGGTATACCGTGGTACCTAGGACAGACATCGGACCATGATTTGCAGAGTATACCCGAAGGGTGCTTCCATGTTCGATTTTTACTTGCACCGGTAAGTTGCTCTAGTGTTGGTTGTTGTAACTGTTCTTCCAAATAGTTTAGTGATTTCTTATCTTATCTCTTAGGGGATTCTTTTTAGTGTGTGCTACTTTTGAATGTTTAGAATACCTTAGCGTGTCTTGGATATTCTCACACAGTGGAGGATCCCAAGCTCCACTGGTCATGAAGGCCTCTTGGCTTGCCGCTGGTTACACTGGAGCCACCCCCGCCACCATTAAGGTGGAAGCTAGACCAACAAGGGTCTTTTGAAGAGACCGGGTTACAAACCTTTGTGCCCGAACAACTCCCAGAGGAATCAACTATTTTGGACCTTGAAGCAACCGCTCTTGGCTCGGTTGAGACCCCAACCACTGATATCTTGGCACCGTTTATTGTACCAATCCAATATCACGAACGCCAAACAGTGCCTCACACAACAATGGAAACAAATGTTGTTACTCCTTCTGGGAATTCGTCAATTCCCACCACAGTTTCAACCACAGGAGAGTCATCTCGTAACCTACCATCGTCGGTTCAAGCCACCATGGTCTCAGTTGCAACTACATCTCACAGTGGACCGAACCCGTCTATGGCAGCGACCACAACCCCTTTCACACCTAGTGCGACAGACCCTCCATTCTCATACGGTATGCCTAGTTTAGGTGCAAGTCCTATACTAAACTACTCCACTTTACAGACTTTGGGTCTGGGGGCAGGGAGCTCTAGCACTCCTTTGCAAGGTCACCTTGGGGGCACTCCTATCCCTTTTAATGCTTTTCCTTACGTAGGAGGTCATATCTCTCCTTCGTCTCCTTCTCTTGGTGGTCTGCATCAGCAGTTCGTCGGGCAACCTACACACACTAGTTTATTTGGAGCAAGGAGTCAAGGAACACCTTCGCACAGTATGCCAGTAGGTTTGACACGATTTTCTTGGAACGAGACGTTTGGTAATAACACTTTCTCATTAGTCGCTTTCCTGACTGGGGGCAACCCCATTTTTGGACAATCTACTCTTGCGCAGGGTACTATTCTTGCACAGGGGGCACACATAGCAGGACCTTGGAACTCAGGACAAGGATCTGTTTCCTCCTCCAAAATGTCGTTCTAGGGTAATTCTTTCAATAGTCAATGGAACCCTGGAAAGACTACTATGCCTCTCCCCGTAGGACCAGTGTTATCACTCCAGGAAACTCTCCTAGGCTGTAAGTCGGAGATGCCTGGTAACTAATCTCTTTTTGGAAATATTTTCTTAATATTTGATATGGTTTGTGGATCAAGATGAATATCTAGGGACTGGACTATGTTTTTTAAGATTGTCTAGAAATACAAAACCTCACAAGGCCTTCTAGCCATGCAGTCACACAAAGTTTGATTAAATGGGGGAAGAAAACAACTATTACACCAGATTATACTTCATACCAACAAGCAAAATGGGTTTAATAACCAAAGAAATAGCTTATGATTATCAACTAAAGCAATTAACTAGTGAGATGACAGTCACTGCAAATTGAATGAGCATCAACAAAGAACTTTCACTCATAATCTATCAGAAAACAGATAAGGAAAATCTGAACACACAACTAAAGGAAGCTTGAATTTTTTTTATATCATAAGAATAAGTATGTTGATTATAGTGACAGCATCATAGAACCCAAAATCAAACCCCTGGTTCATCCCAAAAATAGCTATTTATAGTCTTACAAACAATTTTTTACAAATCCTAAAAACAGGGATTTGTATTTAATGAAAACAACTCGATTCTATCTAAACAACTTGAAAGTAAAGTCTTTAACAACTAAAACTAGAAAATCAAACTGTTTCCAATCTCCAAAATCTCCAGCTGCATCCTTCTACTCCTGATCTTCGAGATGTGGTGAAGAATAACATGACACCTATCTTTTGACAGTTGGATCTCCCAACGTTCCTGGTCGATTTTTCAGGAAATGGTTTTGCATTTGTTACCAAAATTCACTTGAATCCTTGATGTCAAACTCTTTGCATGTGATTAGATAGCCCACTGATATATTGGAACAACTTCAAAACCCATTTGAAATGACCTATCATGCCTTTGGTTTCAAAATTTACTTTCCGATCTTTCAACAGCGCAACGGTTTTAATTTTTCGCGGGTTAGTTGTTGAAAGCTATTACTTTCAACAGCGCACGGGTCACAAAATGATAGCTTTGCATTGGGGAAAGTCCCGATTGCATTCAAAATGGGTTTTCACATCCAAAATTTGATTTCAACCAAACTTAGTGTGTCTCAGATTTCTCACCTTGCATATTGACGACAACTTGAGCGAGTACCTTCAGATCTGGATGGTGTTTTTGCTTCAATTTTTGTTTCAACCTCTTTATCTACCTTTTGAGGTGCTTGGAAAGCTACCATAGGCTATTGTAGTCTTTGGTGAGTTTTTTCTTCTTCTTCTTCTTCTCTCTGACACTTTCCTTAGCCAATCTTTCAAACGTAACATTTGTCTTGGCGAAGTTATCAGACAACTTCTTATACCTCTCTTTAATCACCCGCTCCAAGACCTCCTGCTGGGCAATTACCTCCTTGAGATGTTTGATCTTCTGAGACTTCTTTGATTTGGATTTTTTTGATGATTCTCCATGTTCTGTCTAACTGAAGGTTTCATAGTTCTGTGCACACTCAGCTGACTGCTCAGAACTCTTGATGACAGGGCATTGGTCTTGCTGCTCAGAGTCTGAATCTGAATAAGGCAAGTTAAGTATATTCTTACCTGTACTCTGCTCTGTAGGATGCCTTGTATTCTGTTGTGTAGTCTGCTCGGTGGTCTACTCAAAGTTCAAGTTTCTCTTCAACCTATGGGGCTTAATTTTAGCTATTCTATCCTTTGAAGATCCTGGCAAGGCCCTCCTTCTTCTTGAGCTGTTTTGAGGAGATGATTGTTTCATGGAACCCTTCACCTGTTCATTTGCAATCTGATTCTAGGTTTCAAAACCTTCCCAGAACAGAAAGTGCTCCCAAATCCTCCCCTGTTGCTTCAATTCTTCCAGGATAATCAATTTTACGAGGACTAGGTGACACAGAGTAGTTTTCATGCTTAAGGGTTGAGTTCTAATCCTCTTGCATACCATAGTCAGATTTTGATATAAGAAATAAGGAAAATTAATAGGGGTCTTGCCTGTGAAGTGATCCAGTAGTTTAAAGTGGTACATCATTAGTTTATCATATCTTCCCTTTGAGGTAATGTACAATTGAATACCCTTGAACAATTCTTGCCATTCTTCATCTAGATATGAAACAAGCATACCTTTTCTCCATGCTTTGTGCCTGTACCCCTCTTTCAAATAAACTCTGAAATCCAAGTTTTTAGGAGCAGTGGTTTTGAACCAGCTCTGACCAGTTCTTGGAAAACCTATAGCTACGGCGATGATAGCCTCATTCACTCTAATTTCCATGGACCCGATGCGAGCTTTGTTGCCATCGAAAGTCTTGGCAAAGGCTTCTGCTGTAGTCTGGTGGCAACCAGCTTGCAACCTTTCGACGAATTCCATACACCCTGCATTTGAAATATACTTCTGGACTCCGGGATGCGATTGTAGAAAGGACAAATTATCCAGCTCTTTCTTGAGTAGAGCGCCACTACGTTTTCTCATCATTCTATTGCTCGAAAAACTTGACAATTGTAACCCCTGTGACTGCCTAGTCGAGCCGAGGTTCTGCGTTGTTGAAAGAAGTTCAGGCTTCGGCTCTGTTTTGAAACAAATAAAAACTTCAACATCATTCTGGAAGCGATTTTTGATATGAAACCACTGTTTGATTTGATGGTGTCAGGCCGGCGGTACCTCCTCTGTACCTGCATCACCAAACACAAACTTGCCATCCTGGATGTCATGAGCATTGAGCGTGGGTTGTGGACCGGATTCAAATTACAGTCATATCCTGACATGCGTAATTGCGTTTGTATCATTTCCCACTCTTATCGGTGCATGCCTTGGATTTTCCTGACGTGGGATGATCACATCATCATTTCTTTCAGTCGTGGATATCACGCACGTGATTCCCTCTCTTCTTCAACAACTGTCCGTGGAAAGCGCCTCTGTCAATCTGCTTGCTTGCCACTTTCACCAGTGCGCAACCCCTTGGAAAACCCCTGTTAGCTACGAAAAGTATGCACTTTCAACAATGCACCGCTTTATAGAAGACACTCCTTAGCTGTGGAAAGTAATTACTTTCAACAACGTGCCACATTGTAAAAAACCGCTTCGTAGCTGTGGAAAGCATGTACTTTGCACAACGCGCCACCCGCAAACTTTGATTGTCAGACCTTTTGAAATTGACCACTTTCAACAGTGCACCCATTAATGAAAAGCGCTCCTTAGCTGCTGAAAGTCGACACTTTCCTCATCGCACACCCAACTTTTGAACATAAGTTAGCTGTTGAAAGTGAATTATGGAAATTTTGAAAAATAAGACTTCATGGATCACATTATTTTCTAAGACGAAACCAAAACCTAAGCTTAGCAACTACAGAAACTTCAAAAAAATGACTTGAGGTTACAACCTATCACCTAGAATAGAAAATAAATCCACTAGTTTATTTGAGGAGTTAACACTGACTCCTATTGGGGATGAACACCTCCCTGTGAGGTTTCAAGAACCATAGAATCAATGCCTTTCCTAGAAAAGAACCTAAGAACTAAACTATCTGCTAGTGCTTCCATTGGGCATGGAGTTGAAAAATAAAACAAAAACTAACACTACAATGTCTAGGCTTCACAGCCTTAGACGAAATAAAGTTTTAGAAATCGCCCGTTTACTAGGCCACTGAACACTTCCTCACCCTCCAGATTCTGTAGAATGAAAGTGTTATTGTCTTGAACCTGAGTGATCATAAAAGGGCCTGTCCACAAGGAATCGAACTTGCCATGCTTTCCTTTCTCCTGTCAAAGAGCATCCCACTTCAGAACCCAGTCACCGATCTGAAAATTGTCCATTTTGGCCTTTCTGTCAAACGTGTTTTTGATCTGCATCTGATGTGCTTATGATCTGTCCACTAGCTGTTCCCGAGCTTGTTGCAAGTCAACCAAATCCAACATCCTTCTTACCATGTCATTTTTCCCAGTCTTCTCTTCCTGAAAGAACTTAGCCACAAGCAACACTAGCTGGACAAAAAAGATCGCATCAGTCCCATAAACCAACTTGAAAGGAGAAGTTCCTATAGATTTTTTAATGGTTACTCTGTCTGCCCACAGAGAAAATTTCAATTTGGAATCCCAACTCTTTTTATTTTCTTCTAACAGTTTTCTTATGATTTTTATCAAGATCTTATTTGACGATTTAGCCAAGCCATTACCTTGAGGATAGTAGGGAGTAGAGTGTACCAGTTGGATGCCCATTGAATCACACATGTCTACCAATGCTTTTGCTTTAAACACTGCTGCATTATCTGCCACCAGCCTCTTGGGACATCCAAATCTGCTCAAAATATTTTCATAGAGGAATTTCATGACTACCTGATGTGTAGCATTCTGGGTGGGGATTGCCTCTATCCACTTTGTGAAGTAGTCGGTGGCTACCAAAATCCACTTGTGCTGGCCACTGGATGCAGGATTTATTTCACTGATAAAATCCAAACCCCACTGCTGGAAAGGTCCATTTACCACAATATGCCTCAGGGGTAAAGATTTCAGCTGCTGCTTACCGGTAAATCTTTGGCATTTATCACAAGATTTGACAAATTCACACACATCTGCGAAGAGGAAAGGCCAATAATATCTGGCCCTCAGGATCTTATGGGCAGTAGTCTTCCAGTAGTGATGACCACCACAAACGACTGAATGAAACTGATGGGTCACTTCGACAGACTCTACTTTATCTAGACACCTGAGGAGCAGGCCAGCAGGGTCCTTCCAATATAGCAAATTGTTATGAATGCAAAATTTGATAGCTCTAAAATTGAGAGCTCGATCTTGAGTCAAGCTGAGTTCAGGAGGAACTTCAAGCTTTTGCAGAAAATGTATGATGCCAGAATACCATTCACAGGAGGACAAGTGCTCTGCCACTTGCTGACTGTCATGCTGCCCTTCCACTGCCAAATCTGTCCGTGAAGTTTCTGAAATTTCTACTATGAAATTAATATCTAGCAGCTTATGATTTTCCTCCGCCAAAATCTTGGCAAGGCCCTGGCCTTTTACTAGTTTGGTGGGCTTTACTTCAATATCGAATTCGATCATCTTTGTGATCCATCTTGCCCTTTTTCCATCGATATCCGGCTGCGTCAAAACATATTTTACAGAAGACAAGGGAACATATGCGATGACCTTCGAATGAAGGATATAAATCCTGAATGATTTTAAATATTTTATAAGAGCATAAGCTTGTTTCTCGATAGGGTCATACCTTAGGTCAACATCCCTGAGTGTCTTACTGAAGAAGGCCATGGGATGATCAAAATTTTCCTCATCTTTCTGGAGTAGGACTTTTGCCACCGTGTCATAGGAAGAAAAGGAAAAGACATAGAAAGTTTTGTTGTATTCTGGGTTGATCAGAATCAGAGACTCTATGATCACTTGCTTGATATCCTGAAAATAATTTCTCGCGCTGTCTGTCCATTTTACCTCAGCCCCTTTTTTCAGCATGAACGTTATATGTTTGACTAATTCAGCAAAGTTGGGCACAAACCTTCTGACAAAATTAATCTTACCGAGCAGTGACTGAATGTCCTTCTTTGACCTTGGCAAGGACAGCTTTTGGATTGACTCCACTCGTGCTGGATCAATCATTACACCTTCGGCTGAGACGATGTGACCCAAGAGCTTACCTTTTCTTAGAGAAAATTGGGATTTCTTGGGATTTAATGAAATCCCAAACTGTCTGCACTTTAAGAATACTCTTTTCAGATGTTTCAGATGCTCCTCATGGATGCTGGAATACACTGTAATATCATCAAGGTATATGAGGAAAAATTTGTCCTTTTCTCCCACAAATGCTATATCCATGGCCCTTTGGAATGTGGCCCCGACGTTCATTAATCCAAAGGGCATCTTGGAGTACATAAAGGTCCCCCAAGGAGTGGTAAACGCAGTTTTCTCCTGATCATCCAGATGGATAGCAACCTAGTTGTAACTGGAAAATCCGTCAAGAAAGGACATGACCTTTTCCCCTGAAATCCTCTGTAACAAGTGTTCCATCTTAGGAAGAGGATAGTTTTCCTTTTTAGAGCATTTGTTCAAGTTTCTGAAATCTACACACAATCGGACCTCACCATTCTTCTTCCTTACAATCACCATATTGGCAATCCACTTGGAATATCTCAAGGGAACTATGATCTTGGCATCTAAGAGTTTTTTAATTTCTCTCTCAATCACTGGCAGCAAAAGAGGACTGATAGGCCTGATTTTTTTCTTGAACGAAATAGTGTCCTTTTCAAGAGGTATCTTATGCTGAATAATGTCGGGATCATAAGTCTTTAAATCACTATATTTCCAAGCAAACACATCGGAAAATTCCTTCAAAACACTACAGTATTTTGACTTCTCATCAGCAGTCAATTCAGAAGACAAATTAATGAACTTGGGCTAGCTTTTACCTCCTATGTTATGCTCTTGAACAACTGGATCTTTCTCTTTTTTGTCTGGCTGGTAAGGGACATCATTCTGATCAAACAACATTTCCAGGGGTACCAAACCTTGGGGTATATAATTGTTTGGTAACTGAACAATTTCATGCTGGCCCAAACTCTTCTTTAGCTCAGGTTCTTGTGATTCTTCCTCATTAAGATTCTACTGATCAATGTGAAAATCAGAAAACTCATCCACCACTTGGATAAATCTGTTGAGTTCATCATCATCTTCAAAAACCTTCCAATATTTTACATTATCAGGTAAGGAGGGTCGATATTTTACTTGAATCTCATAGCTGAGCTTAGGGGGCATGGGAGGAACGAATGTGCTGGCTGAAACAACAAGAGAATCTGTGAGCTGATTCATATCCCTTAGTATGTATGAAATTTCAAAAACAGAAAAAGAATCACGTAGCTTCCATACCTCGTCTCTGTAAGATTTTAATCCGACATGCTTAGCTTGAAAGGTGTTGTTTACCTGTTGCACGATGAGGTCTGCATCTCCCAATACCTTCAAACCTTTTATCCCCATCTCCTTGGATGAATTTAATCCCAACAGCAGAGCCTCATACTCTGCTATGTTGTTTGTGGTTCTGAAGTCAAGCTTGAAAGACAATGATATGGTCTCTTTTGTAGGAGAGATCAGCACTACTCCAGCACCTGCTGAGTCTCTAGTGCTGGCCCCATCGAAGCACATAGTCCAGACTGCAATGTTTTCACCTTCAGCCTGATGTTCAATAGGCTTCACGAGTTTCATAGGAGTTGATTGACCATCATCAATCTAAAGGATACATGAGCCAAAATCCGTATCCACAGCATAGATAGGATGATTGAAGGAATTATTTCCATCGCTGATGATATAAGCAAGCTGGTTTTCCCTGTAAATTCTTTTCATTTCCCCTCCAAACACTGGAATCATAGCATAGGAAAGATCCATCTGTAATGTACCTCCTAATCTCTTTCCCCATGAACGAGACAAAAGCAGCCCAAACTTAGTTGGAATATCAGCAACTACCATGTCCATAACCATGCTCCTCATCGACAGTTGTGCGAGGTTTATGACCATGTCTTTGATGAGGCCAAGACACCTGACCTTTCTAGAGTCAAAGGAGAAAAGGTCTTGATATGGTTTAGTGACTTCGAGACCAAGATCATCCATCACAGCCATAGGCATAAGTTTATGTGATACCCCAGAATCGAGCAAACAATTGTGAAGGATTTTTTCATGGACATTTAGTGATATGTAAAATGGTGGACAAGAATCGTCATGGTCTTCTATCATGGGTCCTATGGTCACTTTAGGATGATCATCTTGTAGATTCACGAAATCATCTGACAGAGAGGTCTTAGGCTCAAGAGACTTTAGTATGGCTTCTTTAAAGGATACATTCTTCATGAGTTCAGTTAAAGGCATTGGTATCTTAACCTTTTGAATTTCTGATTCAAAATTGAAAGAAAAAGCTTGTCTGTCCAAAACCTTTACCTCATTGGAAGGAGATTTTAGGCTGACTCGCTCTTTGACTGGGGGCTGAATTTGTTTCTTCTGCTGTTTTGTTGGAGGGAGATTTTGTTTTTCAGGAGCTGGAGGTTGATTGGCAGCAACCTCTTTACTTTTTACTGGGGTAGAATCTTCCTTGTCCTTCACAGGGGCAGCAATAGGTGTTTTTGGACCGGCACTCTTGGACCTTAAATTGTAGCCTTTCTGATCATCTGTCAAGTAAACAACTTCTTCTACACTTGCTTCCTGAATTTGCTGATCCATCAAGGCCTCTTCATAATCTACCTGTGTTAAAAATGAAGTATCATTCTCATCACCAAAACAGTTTATCTCATCTGCATCCTCGATTTCATCGTGAGGTGGATGTTGCTCTTCATCTAACACTGCATTTTGGAATGGTGGCCTGACCCTCTGATCATCAACTAGATTTATATCTCTTTGAAGGATCTGAACTTGTGGATTATTCCTTCTGTAAGGAAAAGCATTTGGATTTCTGGGAGCGAAAGTATTTGTCTCTTTCGCTCTTGCAGGTTGCTGATTTTGAACTTTTAGCTTTGACATTTCGGACGTCAGACTGTCTAACATCTTTTCCATCTTCTCCATTTGGCTGCTAGAAGATGAGGAGGGCTCAGCAGCATACTTCTTCTTCTCAGCCCTTCCTTTAAGCTTTTGTGATGTTGTAATGTTAGACTCAACCTCGAGAGAAACATCTTGCATTAAAGAAGGTGTGGCTGATCATCTTTCCCTGAGGATCAAACAAAACTCTGCATCAAAGGCAGTAGAGAATGTGATCTTTGCCGATGCATCGCTCGATTTAATCTTTGCAGGGATCTTACCAAACATTTTATTGAATCTCTTGATAAAGTCCGAGACCGATTCTCCATCTCCTCTCTTCAAATTTCCAAATTCCAAAATGTAGTATAACAAATCTCTCCTTTCTCCCCAATGCTTCAAGAATACTTCATCCAATTGTTCAGTGCCAGTGATTGAATTTGCTGGTATCTCTTTGAACCACTTCCGGGATTGGCCATCCAAACTCTGAATGAAAACTCTAGTCCACACATCTTCTTCTGAGATATTTATGTTTTCTGCATAAGCATAGAATGCTTCAATGTGTTCTTCAGCAGTATACTCCCCTGCTCCTGTAAAATTTGGCATATATTTCTGGTAGTCTCCTGTTGCCATGGAAGATAGGGGATTTGGCAAGACAAGTGGGGCATATCTGTTTGCCAAGATTTGTTCCATCCTGGTCAAAGGGGTAGCCATGACAGTCTTGGTGATTGATACAGACGAGGAACTTGCAGGAGATAATGGAGGAGATGAGTGACTCGGGGGAGATGATGGAGGAGATGAGTTGCCTGAGTTAGAAAAGAACGACTGTCTCACTTCGTCTTGAGCAGGAGGTTCAGAGACCGGTGAAAAATAAGAGGGTTTATAAAATTGAGCAAGCAATGAGGCTAGATTTTCTTCACCCTTAGAGGACAGATCATGGAGAATTTCTTCAAGGACAGGCAAATTAGTGTAAGTGTGTAAAACACCTTTCGAAGGTTTGCTAGGTGATGAATCAAAAGAAGATGAAGAGGAATTTTCTTTCTGTTGGGAATATTCAGTATTCATTTCTTTTGGACGGGATGAAATGTCAATCTCAAGGACATAATCAGTAATATTAGAAGAAAATGAAGGTTCTTCTATCTTAGAATCTTGAGATGAATTTTTTATTTTCTGGGAATCTTGAATTTCAGAAGGGGATTCAATCAAAGGCTTATTAGATATGTAAGGATGGGTATCAGTTGGAATACTTGAATCAATTGCGCTTGCAGATTTGGAAGCCTGTCTTTGCAAAGCTTTTCCCTTGCTGATGATCTTTTCTGGATCAGGAACTGATGTTGTCAATGGGCCTTCTGGGTTTGCCCTGGTGTGAGCCCTTTTGGGAGCCACTTCATTTCAATGGAGTCGCCAGATAGAAAATGTACAACCTGATAGTGTCTACTTCTTATCTATCATCAAGAATCAGATCTATGTCATTTCCCAGAGAAGCTGAGCTTCGATCTCTCTCCCCGGCAACGACGCCAATTTGTTATCACTCCAGGAAACTCTCCTAGGCTGTAAGTCGGAGATGCCTGGTAACTAATATCTTTTTCGAAATATTTTCTTAATATTTTATATGGTTTGTGGATCAAGATGAATATCTAGGGACTAGACTGTGTTTTTTAAGACTGTCTAGAAATACAAAACCTCACAAGGCCTTCTAGCCATGCAGTCAGACAATGTTTGATTAAATAGGGGAAGAAAACAACTATTACACCAGATTATACTTCATACCAACAAGCACAATGGGTTTAATAAACAAAGAAATATCTTATGATTATCAACTAAAGCAATTAACCAGTGAGATGACAGTCACTGCAAATTGAATGAGCATCAACAAAGAACTTTCACTCATAAGCTATCAGAAAACAAAGAAGGAAAATCTGACCACACAACTGAAGGAAGCTTGAATTTTTTTTATATCATAAGAATAAGTCTGTTGATTACAGTGACAACATCATAGAACCCAAAATCGAACCCCTAGTTCATCCCCAAAATAGCTATTTATAGTCTTACAAACAATTTTTTACAGATCCTAAAAACAGGGATTTGTATTTAATGAAAACAACTTGATTCTATCTAAACAACTTGAAAGTAAAGTCTTTAACAACTAAAACTAGAAAATCGAACTTTTTCCAATCTATAAAATTGCCAACTGCATCCTTCTGCTCCCGATCTTCGGGATGTGGTGAAGAATAACATGACACCTGTCTTTTGACAGTTGGATCTCCCAATGTTCCTGGTCGATTTTTCAGGAAATGGTTTTGCATTTGTTACCAAAATTAACTTGAATCCTTGATGTCGAACTCTTTTCATGTGATTAGATAGCCCACTGATATACTGGAACAACTTCAAAACCCGTTTGAAATGACCTGTCGTGCCTTTGGTTTCAAAATTTACTTTCCGAGCTTTCAACAGCGCAACCGTTTTAATTTTTCGCGGGTTAGCTGTTGAAAGCTGTTACTTTCAACAGCGCACGGGTCACAAAATGATAGCTTTTCATTGGGGAAAGTCCCGATTGCGTTCAAAATGGGTTTTCACATCCAAAATTTGATTTCAACCAAACTTACTGTGTCTCAGATTTCTCACCTTGCATATTGACGACAACTTGAGCGAGTACCTTCAGATCTGGATGGTGTTTTTGCTTCAATTTTTGTTTCAACCTCTTTATCTGCCTTTTCATGCTTTGGAGAATCCTCTAGAATATGGTGCAATAACAAGATTATGGACTATTTTAGGTGCTAGCCAATACTTATAGGAAAACATATCCAAATATTTCAAATTAGCGGATTTGTGTCAAACCATGATTTTGGGATCGGTGGAGGATGATAGAATGTTTAGTGCACTGTCATTTTTGAAGTCAAAGATGAGGAACAATCTTGATAAACATATGGATATATGTTTAAGATTATATGTAACAAAGTATGACATTTCCAATTTTCCATATGAAAGAGCACTAGCTCTTTGGCAATCAGATTGTGATAGAAGGGGAGAAAACAATATAACAAGTTTCTCTAATGAACTTGATACGAAACATAATTCTTTGGAGGCTCATAATGATAATCCATGTGGAGAGGGTCTTGTTCAGAGTGAAGAAAATGAGCACCAATATGAGAACTGGGAAATTGATATACCACAACATTTGATCTAATCCAGTATATATGAGGGTCTAGCGAACACTTATTTCGGTATATGTGTTCCATTGGTGGTGCAAGAAATAGTGAATGGCATAGCACAGATGATCTGATTCTTGTGATACGTTTTTCCTCTATTTTTGGAGTAGGTTGGAAATTCTTTATCATAACAAGATTAATATATGACAATTTGAGGATGCATTTCAGGTAAAAATAGGTTCTATAATTTATATTTTTTGTTTTTCATTGTAACTTTGGAGCCACATTTTCTTGATGCAAGTTATTTTAAGATTGATTTTTTGATATTTAACTATTACATTGT
>ML795343.1:326097-340333 GCA_009831015.1 Picea engelmannii
ACACTCACTTGTGTTGTGAGTGGAGCTCTTATGGAACTCACACCACTTCCCCGTGTCCTTTTTTGGCTTCGTGGTGTTGTTCTTTTCTTGTGGCTTTGGCGGGTTGTCCTGGGCTGCCCCACCTTGGCTTGGTCCTTTGTTTTTCTGTTTGGGAGTACCTTTCCCATGCTTCTGATTTGCAGACCCAAAGTCTCGCTTCTTCTATTTGAACTTCTGCTCAATCTTGGCAGCATATCGGTATGCCACACCAAGTGAGGAGATGTCGAGGAACTCCATTTCCTACTGAATGTATCCATGTAGACAACTGCGGTACTTTAACACCAAATGTTTCTCTGAATCTTTGATACCCAACTTTGTGTGTAGGGTATGAAACAGATTCGTCATCTCATGCACATCTTGGTCCCTTTGTTGCTGCAACGTAGTCCATTGTATGTATTTGTCCTCATAGCTCCCCATGGGATAATATTGTTCCTTGATGGCATCTCAGAAAGAATTCCAAGTGGGTGCGGCCAAGAACAAAGAGGGTTATCCCTCACCCTCTTGCTCCGAGTAGGTTTCCTACCAGTCCTTGACATGGGGGGCGGCTTTGAGGAGTGTGAAAATAATATTTTCTCGGTCAAAAAAGTCATGAATCGAGAAATATCCTTCTAACAGATTCAACCATCTATCTACGGCATCTGCATCTATTTGGCCGTCAAATATGGGAATGTCAAAGTTTACTTGTACCTTAAAAGGAGTGGCACCTCCAGAGTGGCTTCTGGATGTCGATGCACCGCCAGTCGGAATCCGTTGAAGAATCTAGGCAAAATTGTCCATCATCGTGCTCCTTTGTTTCTCGAGGGCCTCCTCGAGCAACATTTTGATAGGATCTCCTGCTCCCTCATATTTATTTTCTTCCCCCATGGGCGGTCGTCGGGGTTTGCGAGGCTGATCTTGCAAAGGTTCAACCAGATCGAGCCCCAACTCCTTATACCCTGATCTCGTTGGGGACATGCAAAGAAGGATCGAGAATGAGCAGAATGCTCTGATACCACTGATCTGGATTTATGTAGGAACACAATGAAATATAGAAATACACATAAACACAGAGATGCAGCGGAAATAAGACTTCATTTCATTAATAACAAATGACTCAAATATGCTTACAAACAGAATGGAAATAAACTAGCTAGGGCGTTGGTAGCTTATCTCTGAGAAGAGATGTGGCCGCTACTCACATCTGTGAGAAGATGATTACAATGAGGCTCTGAAGGACCTTTTAAAATAAACAAGAATTCCAAAATTCCTAGACATCCAAAAACCTAACCCTAGGAGATGAAGCACCAAAAGTCATGTGGGCCCCGTTTGGGTAAGTTGGTGCATCAACTTCCCGGGGTCATAACTTTTGCATATGATCTCCGTTTTAGGCGTATGATAGCTCGTTGGAAAGATATATCCAAGGCCTACAACACTTGAGACAAAATATCATTGTTAGATACTATTTTTAGAGAGAAACATACCCAAATAAAAACATCATTTAGGGCCTCAAAATGGCCCCAGAAGTTCAGGACCTGAAAAAACTGCTAAAAATAGTAAACTGTGCGAAAACTGAAAAACTGAAAGAAGCAATGGTGGGGGTCCAAGTGGAATAGGTGGGTATCCACCAATATCCACCTGGATCATAGATCCTGATGAAAAATTTAATGTAAATAAGGAAGGTGGGTGAGACATCGTCTCCTTCCTTAAGTAGAAGGCCAGAAAGGGACAAATTGTGGAGGAATATTGTCAGTCCAGTTTGAAAAAGATGGTATCCAATAGAAGACTACATGGGCAGTATGATCGATGTCTACATGTGCATATTGACAGAGAAAATCATCAACATAAAGCCTTAAGACTCATGACATGATCGCACCTTCAGAAGGGGGAAACCAGTTCGAAGTATATGTAAGCATTTTTGCAATTTTGGTTGGTGTCTATGGTAGAGCTATGCTCCCGATTTTAATGTTTTGATGAGGCCTCTGGTTCTTTGGTCATGAACTGATACTTGAGACTTATTTTTTAATGGCATCCAACCTCTTCTTTTATTTCTCTACTTCTGACTCTGAAATCTCGGGCATATATGATCCAGTCAGGTTTTTTGGCCATAGTGTAGTGTAGGTTTGACTATATCTATTATTGCATCATTTTCAGTTTCTTGAAGTTTTCAGATCCAAGAGGATCTTGTATCTAAGACTTTTCCTCCAAAGGATTTTGGAAGACCAGATGTCCAGATCCGACCTTCATACCTTCCTTATGTTTCTTCTACATACTCACCACTATACAAACATACTGGATTAAGTTAGATCAAGACCTCACTTATCTATGCATCTCCAATCCATTTTTCTAGGTTGAAGCGATATAATCATGAGACTACATCCATTAGACTGCCCTTAAATTGATTTACTGTGACATACATACTGATGGGCCTTGGGATTACCTCTTCTTCAATCTTGAGGTGACTTCCAACGCTAACATTTCTGGCGCCATTGTCGGGGATGAATTGAAGATTTTCCCTGAGGTTGAATGAGAAAGCCTACTAGTTCTGAAGGTGCATTAGAACCTGGTGCATTAAGATTGCAAATGTGCACCTGGTGACTCCATTTTAAAGACTCCACTATTTTAGCTATGGCTTCTAGAGGAAAACACACGAGGTCTACTCCAAAGATGCCCCCAGAAACACTTGAAACGGACCCAGAGAAAATTATCAGAAAAGGAAAGGCCCTCCGAGAAGGTACTTCTATTGTTGAACCAAGTATTTCTGATGATTTTCAATCTCCTCCTGTAAGAACTCCAATTTATTGTTCTCATCCTACTGTTATACCTTCTATTTGAGTTTCTCAAATTTTAAATTTTGGGAGTGTTCCTGTTGAGTTTCCTCCTCCTGGTTCTAGACTGGAGAGAGAAAGCTTTGTCACCCCTATTTCCCCTGAAGTAGCGCCTCGGACCAGACCCAAGACCTCAGAATATTTTCCCACTCCATGTTTCACCACCCCTCCTCTTATTGTTTCTGTTGTTTCTCCAGAAAGGGAAACCTCTGCTCCCTCAAGCTCTGAAGCCTTTTCTCCAAATCCTTTACTATTTCCTTTTCATCTAGGAGGCTCAGTTTCATTTTCCCCTGTTCGAACATCTTCACCTCCTCATTCGCCTCCACTTGTTATCCCTATGCCAGGTGATAATCCCCCTAGAAATAGAATGGATTCCATAATGGCTGCAAGATATGCCCCTTTAGTCTTACCCCAGCCTATGAATTCTCTCTCTGTTGGAGATTACCTGAAATATATGCCAAAGTTCACCAGAGAAGAGGATATAACTGTTGAAGAGAACATTGTTTCCTTCCACAATTATGTAGACAATCTAAATATTGAAAATGAAGATGTCTGGATGAGAGTCTTTGTACAGAGCCTTGATGGTGAGGCTAGAAAGTGGTTCAAAGGTTTGACCCCCGGATCCGTTGTTGGGATTGAAGCTCTAGATGATGCCTTCTTGAGAAAGTGGGGGGATAAAAAGGAATTCATGTATTATATTACAGAGTTTGGATCCCTGAAGAGTAAAGGGGAAGAATCTGTCTCTGACTTCTCTAAAATATTGAACAAAATTTACAACAAAATCCCTGCTGAGATAAATCCCAAAGAGGCCTCTGCCAAAATCACTTATGCTAGTGCCTTTGACCCTAATTTCTTCCTCTTGTTGAGAGAGAGAAGAGTTAATTACCTAGTGCATATGAAATATGTGGCCTTGGAGGTGGAGTCCAATGTATTGACAGTTAACAGACTTAGAAATGAATAAGACAGAAGAAGAGGGAGATCCGAAGCCTTAACCTCTGGGTCTTCTACATCACATCCTCAAGTGGATGAATTAAAAAATATGGTGAAATCAATGTCTACAGAGATGGAGAGGATGAAATTTGAGGCAAAGCGAGGTTATAAAAGTGCCCAAAATGCTAAAAGCAGAGGAAACTTCAGAAGGAAGATTAACAATGCGCCTCAGATGATGTAAAGGGAACAAAGGAATAGAGATAGGGATGATCAGGAAATTCAAACCCCTCTCCAAAATAACCTTGTGGTAGATGAAGAAGGAGAGGAGGAAGATATAGATCCTCAAATCCATTGTCTTGGAGACACCTCTCCATTCCATCACGTAACTCAATTTGCATAAGAGGAATCCCTCCTAGACATCCAAATAAATGAGCTAAGAAAAGGGGAGAAAGACAATAGTAGTCCCAATAAATATAGCCTTAGGTTGAAGAAGAAAGAAGAGAAGTATTACATCCCTGAGAAACCTTCTAGAGCAGATAATTATGTCAAAGATGCAACAAGTAGTAGAAAATAAAATAAATCTCAATCCCCCCCATCAGTAGATAATTTTTTTTCCTAGAAATGAGAGAGATTCTAAATCCCCCCTCCTCTTTCAACTTTGAGCATGAAATTCAAAAAATCATAATTCTTTACCCTTTTCAAAGATGGTCAAGAATAAAGCTTTTAAAATAAGCCTCTCTAAAATGTTGATGCCTGAACCCCCAAATAATTCCACAGACTCAATAGATATCCAAGATGAGAAGCCAACAGTCATCCTAGGTCCTATGGTAGAAGATAGAGAAGATTTATCTCCTCCCTTCTACACATCCCTAAATATACATGATAAGGTGTTACATAACTACCTGATGGACTCAGGGGCATCTCATAATCTCATTCCCAAAGATGCAATGGAAGAGCTCGGATTAGAAGTCACAAAATATTATCATGATTTGTACTCTTTTGATTCAAGAAGAGTGCAATGTCTTGGGGTCATCAAAGACCTGGTTGTGACCTTGTTTCAGCTGCCCATGAAAAGTGTGGTCATGGATACCATGGTGGTTGATGTTCCTCCCAAGTTTGGCATGATTTTGTCAAGATCTTAGATTAAAATACTAGTAGGAACCTTGCAGATGGAACCTACATATGCTACCATTCTTGTGTTTGGGGGGGAACATAGGAGATTGTACAGAGAAGCTCAGTTGGCCTACATTGTCAGTGATGAAGCATATCCCACTAATCATCCTATATTTTCCCTTGACACTAATTTAGGATCCAGATTACTATAGCTCATCGATGCTTTTGAACCTCCTCTTCAGATCAGAAAGTTCATTACTCTTTGCGAGGATTATCCTCCAATTACCTTCATGTGGAAAATGTTATTTGATGGAGCCTCCTATAGAGAAGGTGATAGGGCTAGAGTGGTCCTTGTTTCCCCTTCTCAGGAAACTATATCTCTGTCCTACAAGTTAGAATTTGAAATTACCAATAATGTGGCATAATATGAAGCCCTTTCTTTGGGTTTGAGGGCTGCAAAAGACACGGGGATTGAAGAGATATCAGTGTTTGGAGATGCAGAATTGATTGTTAATCAAATAAAAAATCTATATCAAGCTAACCATCCCAGGCTCAAAACCTATAAAAATGAAGTGTGGGACCTAATTGACAGCTCCTTCTTGTCCTTCAACATTTCATTCATTCTGAGAGAGGAAAATACATTAGTTGATTCTCTGGTTGTCTCAGCAAGAAATCTCAGAGTTCCTCTGCCACCCAAGATCAGGTATGATGTAGAAGTAAAGTATAGACCCTCTGTACCTGACAATATCAATCATTGGAAAGTGTTTGAGGATGACCTCGAAATCAAAAGATTCCTGGAGACTGTTGATGAGTTTTCATAATTACATATTGATCAAGATCCTAATTTTGACATGGATCCCCATGCTGATGTTTTTCTGAAAAAGATTTTTAATCATCATATGGTGCAGTTACCAAGTAATCACATTCCAAAGGGACTGGTTCCTTTGGAAAGTATTTTTGACATTAATGATGTGGCAGTAAAATCTAAGAGTCCAAATGAGGATGTTGATGTATTTGAGTGCAATATTAGCACAGAGTAGGATCCAAAATTTGTTAAGTTCTTAAGTAGTTTTTCAAGGGAGCAGATGGCCGAGTATACTAAGCTATTAAAATAATTTGCTGATGTGTTTTCCTGGACTTATGAAGACCTCATAACATACGACATCAACATTATTTAGCATAAGATCCCATTGAAGGAATAATCCAAACCATTTAGGCAGAAGTTGAGAAAGATAAATCCTATGTTGCTGCCTATTATGGAGAAGGAGGTAAAGAATATGTTGGATGCCCAAATCATTGTCCCCCTAAGATATTTAGAATGGGTAGCCAACCTGGTCCCAGTGAGAAAGAAGAGTGGATAAATTAGGCTCTGTGTCGATTTTAGAAATCTGAATAGGAGCTCAAAGAAGGACAATAACCCACTGACAAACATGGAACACATATTGCAGAAGGTAATAGGTGCATCTAGGATTTCCATGATTGATGTATTTTCTGGCTACAATCAGATCTTTGTTTTACCTGAGGACAGAAAAAAGACACCTTCACCACCCCCTGGGGCACATTCATGTATGCCAAAATTCCCATTGGATTAATGAACGTAGGAGAAACCTTTCAGCGAGCCATGGACATTGCCTTCATTAGGGAGAAGGATAAATTTGTGGTCATCTATCTGGAGGACATAATAGTCTTTTCCAGATCTGATAAAGAACATTACTGTCATCTGAGGAATTTTTTCTTGAAATGTAGAAGGTTTGGTCTTTCCCTAAATCCTAAGAAATCATTATTTTCTATGAAGGAGGGGAAATTACTGGGGCATATAGTATCTATTGAGGGAGTAAGGATCGATTCTAGTAGGGTCGAAGCAATCCAAACCCTGTCACCCCCGATATCCAGGAAAGAGGTCCAATCCTTCCTTAGAAAGGTTAATTTTTTGAGAAGATTTGTTTCAAACTTTGCCGAATTGGTGAACCATATCATAGTCATGCTAAGAAAGGGGAATGAAGTAAAATGGATAGTTGATCCCAGAGAATCCTTTAAGTAGATTAAGAAGGCTTTGACTGAGGCACATGTGCTTATTAGTCCTGATTATTCCAAGGATTTTCTCATTTTTTCTTTTTCTTCTTTTGATACAGTGGCAACTGTTTTATTACAAAATAACACTAAAGGGCTAGAGCAACCTATTTCATTTTCAGCAGAGCACTAAGTGATGCAGAGGTGAAATATGACATCATAGAGAAGCAATCCTATGCATTGGTGAAGACCCTCAAGGATTTCAAGGTCTATGTACTTCATTCAAGGATTATTGCATATGTCCCTTCAGCAGCTGTGAAGGACATCCTCATTCAGCCTGACATAGATGGGAAAAGGAGCAAGCAGATTGCCAAAATCCTTGAATTTGATCTAGATATAAAACCCACCACGCTAGTTAAAGGCCAAGGTTTAGCCAAATTGTTGGCTGAATCTAATTGCAGAGATTTGGGGGTAAACTTCATCAACACCTGCTCAAAAGGTCAACAAGATGAGTTCTCTAATAAAAATCCTTAGGGCACCCCTCCATTGGTAGAATGCATCTGGTATAAAGATATTATATATTTTCTACAAGAATTAAGACCCCTTGATAGTATGAGAAAAATAAAGGCAAGATCTTTAAAGCTCAAAGAAATTAGGTATTGCCTTATTGACCAAGTCTTGTATTGGAAGGACCCTCTAGGTGTGCTTATGATATGCTTAGACCCATAGGAGGACCAAAGGATTATTTTCAAATTTCATGACAACCTATGTGGGGGACATCATTTCTGGAGAACCATAGCCTATAAAATTCTTAGGGCTAGGTACTTCTGTCCTACTCTATTCACTGATGTGTGTGCGAAAATCAAGGCTTGCATCAAATGTCAAAAATTTGCTGGGAAACAACAACTCAAGTCTTTGTCGTTAAAACTTGTGGTAGCTTCAGGACCATTTCAAAAATGGGGACTAGACTTCATTGGAGAAATTCATCCTGCTTCCAGTGGTCAGCAAAAGTGGATCTTGACTGCCAAAGATTATTTTACCAAGTGGATAGAGGCTATCCCCGCAAGGAATGATTCTCATAAAGTGATCATTGGTTTCCTGGAGGATAATATGACAAAGTTTGGTTGTCCGAATAGAATCATCACTGAAAATGCTGCCTCCTTTAAGGCTGAACCATTGGTCAAATTCTGCGGGCAGTTTGGGATTTCATTAATCCACTCCACCCCCTATTATCCCCAAGGCAATGGACTAGCAAAGTCTTCTAACAAAATCCTTATTAAGATTATTAAACGACTGTTAGAAGAAAATAAGAAGGCTTGGGATTCAAAGATGAAATTTTCTCTATGGGCTGATCAAGTGACAAGAAAGAGGTCCATGGGCACCTCTCCTTTCCAACTTGTATATGGGACTGATGCAGTTTTTCTTACTCAGCTCGCCCTTCCTATGGAAAAATTTGTTCAGGATTATCAAGAAGAACCTGCCAATATGGTCAAAAGAATTCATCAACTAGTAGAAGCTCAACAACCTAGAGAGCAGGTGATGGACAGAGCACATGACAGTCAGTAGAAGATCAAGCAAGCTTTTGATAGAAAATCTAGAAAAGCAGATTTCCAACTGGGAGATCTAGTACTTAAATGGGATGCACCCATACAAGACAAGGGAAAGCATGGTAAATTTGAAGCCCTCTGGATTGGGCCCTTCAAAGTTTCTGAAATAATGTCAAATAATACCTACAGGTTGTAGGATTTGGAGGGAAAGGAAGTTTTTAATGGCCCTATGAATGGGCATTATCTGAAGAAATGTTTTATTTGGGCCATGAGTGGCTCCCTTGTATTTGTAAATATTTTTTTTCTTTTTTTTTAGTTTGTAAGTGACTCCA
Source organism: Picea engelmannii (assembly GCA_009831015.1). NCBI lineage: Eukaryota > Viridiplantae > Streptophyta > Pinopsida > Pinales > Pinaceae > Picea > Picea engelmannii. The sequence goes on from ML795343.1 coordinate 334,873, forward strand.
TAACCCAACAACAATGGCACTGGAACTGCAAAGGAGATCTTGCCTTCTCACAGTGAGAAATCCATCCCCCATGGAGCCTAATATTGTCACATTTATTTGTAAGGGGGTTGTTTTTCTAAGAAGTGCACCCTTTTGGAGAAAAAAATATCAAAGAGTGGGATAAAAACCCACTTATACTAAGTTTTTGTGCATAGGCGCGTATCACTAAGCAACATTTAGATCTGAGCGGATGAGATCTGTGTGCCCAGATCTATGATGTAGGAGCCATATCAGACCCCCCCAATCATTCTTCCTTTAACGAGAGGGGGGGGGTGTCTGAGTTGGTGGTTTTAAACTGCGTGACTCCCATTAACGTGTCGCCCTCTCCTTAACTCAGACTACCCCTCACCTAAAATTGCTTACTGTCGCCTACCCCCTCTGAGTAGGCCACTTACCACCATTGTTTACTGTTGTCACTCCCTTTAATATCTGTATTCCACTTCATCTCTCTCCTCTGCCTGTCACATCATCATCCCATCACACCTCGACGCCCACAAGATGTGCCACCCATGTTTTCCTAAGTGTTTTTCCCTTGCCACGAATGTCTACATGGCCATTACTCATCTCACCTTTGTGTCATATCTCTTTTTCACTTCACCCCTCCCTCTTATCTTCTGACACATGTCCATCCTCCTCCATGTCACCCCCATAACCAATTATGTACCACCAGGTTTTCTTCCCAGCCTCCGTGTCTCCCCCACTTGGTCCCTTCGCAAAGGTCCAACGCAGCACAAACAACAAAGAAGAGACCGCCACATCTTCCAATTGCAGGCATTGAAACTGTTCACACATATCCTGATCCAGAAATTAATGTAAATAAGGAAGGTGGGTGAGACATCGTCTCCTTTCTGAAGTAGAAGGCCACAAAGTGACAATTTGTGGAGGAATATCTTTAGTCCATTCTGACAGAGATCGTGTCTGACAAAATACTACATGGGTACTTTGACTGATGTCTGCATGTGCAGCCTGATAGAGAAACTCATCAATGCAAATCCTTAAAAATCATGACATGAACGTGCCTTCAGAAGGGGGAAACCAATTCGAAGTATATGTAGGTGTTTTTTCCATTTTGGTTGGTGTTTATGGTAGAGATATGCTCCCGATTGTAATGTTTTGATGAGGCCTTGTTGACAGGAGAAACAGTCCATCCGTCAATTAAGAGAGTGGAACCGGTCCGGGGTTGTCTAAATAACCCAAGCCGTTTGGAATGGACCACCCTGACGAGTTTAACGGCTCCGTTGGCTGCCCTAAGGTCTCATATGGAAACCAAAGAGAAATGATCTGAGCTAAGAAATCTAAAGGAAACTAGAAACTAATAAAACAAAGAAAAAGAACTAAACTAATAAAGGAAACTAAAACTAATAAAGCAAATTAAACTAACTACACTAATCTAACTATAAATTACTAACTACTTATATATACAAAATACTAACTATGATTATAATAACTCAAATCAACTACCTAATTATCAGCTATGGTGTTTCTTATTCACAAATATACAATATGGACAAACTACAGATTTGATTAAAACCTGCAAAACTCAAGTGATTGCTGCCCTGAGACAACCAAGGGTCTCTTTTTTGATTTTTTGTATTTATGAAAAAGAAATAAAGCTAACTGAAATTAAACAATCTAATATTATTTCTGAAATTAAACAATGTAATATAAATCTAACTAAACTATCATTTATATTATACTGATTAATCAAAGCAATAAACACCTAACTAATGGACCTGGAAATGCTCCAAGTCTGCCCTGTGCAAGATGTCTTCTTAAGCTGGTTGGAGGAAGAAATTCACACCATTTAGTCCTTAAGCCTCTCGAAAACGATCAGCTGTACTGCTTCTTGAAGTATGTTACAGGACAAACAAGACATAAATGAAATCATAACAACTTTATGATGATAAATCTCCTGCAAAAGGGAAACCTATAATACAGAAAACTTATGTAACAATTCAGCCTACGAAGAAGACAAAGCTATCATTCATAAAATGAATCAATAACTGTTACGTTCTTTATTTCCTTGGAAGCAACAAGATATGTATAAGAGTAAGAAATTATATCACTTGTATTTGATTCAGATAACAAAGTAATACTAAACCATAGACAGAATGATATACAAAACTTGGAAAAAAGTGTCGATATATTGAAAAGCAAAAGCTATAACAACGCATCAATTCTGCTCCAGTTTGAATAAGAATTACATATGCTTGTTCTTCCAAAACTAATGATGATGCCCAATATTACAAAACCATAGGTTTATATAAGTTTCTCACAAGGTAAAACATCCTTGTGAATAATAGCAAATAGTTTACACAATCAGGGAATAATCCCAAAAATCTCTTAAACTAAGAAACTAAAAACGTAAGTGAAATCTTCAAGATATCTTCCAACTGCTCCTCACATCCATAACAAATTCGAATTTTCCTGTAATAGACATAAATATCAAGTCAGAGGAGTATTTTATTAAAGAAAATGATAAAAACATGACTCTATAGACTTAGCTACAGAATCTCCTGATTCTGTAGCTGGTCTAGAATAGTAAATAGGATCAGATAAATAATCGAAATCAAATCGAATCCAATCATTACAGATTACAAATGATTTAAAAAATAAATCGTTTCAATCAAACCAAATTGAATAGTATACACTCGGGACAGAGTAGGAATACTCTGTTTACCCAATCGTTATAAAATTAATCAAATCCTAACAAGATTGTTTCGCGAATGAGATAAAACAAGCATTATTGGTTTGCACAGAATCCAAATCATTGGATCAAATAGCCAAAAATGGTCATGATAAATAGGCATAACTCTGTCCATAAATTTAGTCATAGACTTTTCATGCTGGATTTCCAATAGTTCATAGATATGGTCATAACTGTCATCGACTAGTTATAGTAACGAATTGATATTTTTTCATTAAAATCATAATGCGTAACCACCCATTATTGGAATCGAATGGAATCATATCAGCTCAAGGATCTATACACATTCACTGGACAGAGATAAAATCTAGAGACTCATGAACTGAGCATTAATCCATATCAATCTTCACAGAGTTAATAATAGAAACAACATCATAACCTCAATCAGAATCCAATTTGAATAAGTTGCAATCAATGAGAATCAAATCATTTGCGATTCGGTTATGTATCAACAGAGAAATACGAAATTTGGTCAAATGAGAATGGAACAATTACCCATTTATCAATAATACTCGTATCATAACAAATTCGATTAATATCATTTACTATATTCAAAATTCGGGATACCAATCAATAGACTATTTTTGTAACAGCTTGTATTATCAACAGAACATCGAGCTAATTTTAAACAATCAAATCTATTCTATGATCTATCGAACCAAACCCAATCCAATTGAATTTCAAATGATAATCAAAACTATAACAAACATTATATACAACGAAGCATGCTTTATGAAACAGAACAGGAAAAATATGTACAAAGAACAATATAAATGAGAAAAATACCATCACAGCTGTTGGGTCTTATGTTAATTTTGAATTGATAATTGCAGTGGAAGACTTGACGTTTTTAAACAGGACTGAGCCCGTGGTTCTTTGCTTTTTATCGGAAGGCTGCACCTTTGTATTCTTACCAGTGAGCGTGGCCACTTGATTTTCCAATTCGTGAATCCTGGATTGCAATGTAGGTACATGCAGATAGTATCTTTCGATCCATAATCCACATTGATCACAAGGTACAACAACAAGATGAAAAACAGAGGGTTTTGATGATTCCCCAAGGGTTTCATGGAACGGCTCAATACCTGGAAAGGTAGGGTTACCCTGCAAACAAGGAGGGAGGTTCCTAACGAAATCATGAGGCGGTTTTCTACACAATCATGAGATTCTTCAGATAGATATCGTTCAATGTCTGAATCAGAGTCCTCGCTAACCTCGATGGGCTCTATTTTGGCAGGAAGTTTAGACTTGTTCCTCGCCATGAGAGAGATCAATCGTGCATTTTTCTTGCCTCGAGTATCAACTCCAGTCTTTGCTCTAGTCTTTTGGGTTGTAGATTTTTTAACTTCGGTTTGTTTTGGCACAAACTTAGGCAAACTTGTAGGTAACTCGGGGTTGGGTCTAGGTAATAAAACATCATAAGGCACAGGGGTGGGTTTTCTCTTGGCCACCACGGGCTTATCTACCTATGGAGGGTTTGACTCCCCAAAACCATTACGGCTGAGGAACTCATGCCAAGAATCACGACGCAACCCTAACTCGTAGACTAAAACCATTTTGATCAACCCAACATGGAAGAGGCTTGTGTCAGCCTGACTATGCTTGTATCGTTTGGCCATTTTGAACAGGGTTCGGTGCAGATAGTAAGGCATGTTTAATTCAAAACCCATGAAAACCATTAATAAACACAGGTGGAATAGGAAAATAAACCCATACCTTCCTTCACAGGTAACAAAACATTTGATAATCATCAAGAGATCATACCAGCGGGGTTTCAACATCTTTGGAGGTAATCCTCTGTCGCACGATTTCACTGTGCGTGACTGGAACAATAACATCCATGGGACGTCATCTACCTTACAACTTTTCGACCATTTTTGTCCCTTGGCAGGTAAGCCAGTTGCCAGACTGAGAAATCCTTCAGTAATTTCGAGCTGGACGTCTCCCACTTTGGCTCGGTAGCCATCAAATGATAACGCAAATTGCCGAGCCACAGCGAGTTCAAAGCCATCAAACTTCTTTATGAAAGCGAGCCAGCCATGTTGTTCCAGGTCACTACATGCATCACTGAATGTCAACAGTGCTTGGCACCCATTGGGTTCGGCCCTTACAACAGGAGCCATAACCTCTATACATGGTAGGGTTCAAACTGAATGAAACAATGCATCGAGTTGAAAAACGATAGGTCTGAGGGTTTCAAAGCTTGAAAAGACCAGAATTAACTGCATGCGTGCGAAGGTGGTGGGATTACCACCGCCACGCACTGTATTAGTTGAATGAGTACTGTGTTGTTAAAACCATAATCTTTTATGCCATGCGTTACGACCAGCAACTAGGTGTGTAATCATATTAACGTGCCAGTCCACCAGATCAGGATCAATACCATGCGTTATACTCATGCCAAGTGTACAGTTCGATCCAAACACCATATCCATCGTGTCAATCAATCGTTCAACGACAAGATTTAAAATTAATAAATGCTAATACATGATTTGGAACTACGAATGATTCAACGTATTATCAACTTACCAAATGATATATGAAGCATTAATCCAATATGATTAATTTATGTGCCTCCAAACCATTGTTTGAATTGACTTCATAAACTTACGAATGTATTCACTGCACATTGAAGTGTTTATATTCCAAAGTCTTGAGAGCATTATGATCCAAAATTGTTCATATAATAATTGAGTGAAAAGTCCATAGCAATAA
>ML795343.1:341286-351896 GCA_009831015.1 Picea engelmannii
CACTTCCCACAGCTCATATTAATATTTTCTTTTGTTTTTCTTTTATAGATAGCTGAGCGGGGTGAGACTGAAAAAATCTTGATATTTTGTCATATTTTTTTACCTCATCAGAATTTTTAAAATACTGTCCTTATTCAGCTCCATAAATTTTTTATTTCTAAACCAACTTACTATGAAAGGGAGACATCCTTTTGATTCATTCCTTTATGGAAAAGGGACAGCGTAAAAAGATAAAGATAACCATGACAAACTTCACTTAGAGACTGAGATAGTAAACTTCTTTCAAACAACATTTTCCAATATCATTTTCAGAAATATATATCATTGATGTTTGTACAATCTTTCGGAGTTATTTCAGCGAAGAGAATTTTCTATGGCCTATGTCTAGATGACTTAGTGTGTAAGCATGCAAATGTTTCAAAACACACAAAAACACATCAAACTGATCAATCAAATCAAAGAAAAAGCAAAGGCAAAAATAAAAGAAAATGAAATATTTACATAGTATACAAAAGGATAAAATCAGGCAAAGTATCTTTTCAGGACTTGGCCATTCACCAGGTAGGTGTCAAGATGCCCTTCAAGACTCTGCAAACGAAAAGAGCCAGGACCCAACTTTTCAGCAATCAAGAACGGCCCAAGCCACAGATTTTGGAATTTAGTGTGTTCTCCCTTCCCTTCGTGTGGTTTGTCCCACTTTAGAATGAGATCGCCTTCTTCAAAATTTCTATCAGAAGCAGAATTAGAATCGAACCATCTTTTAACCAGTTGTTGATGTTGATTTAGTTTATGCTTGGCTTGGGTTCTTACTTCTTCTAACTTCATCAGAGTGTTAATACGGCTTTGTAAAGGGGGACATTCTTCTTCTTGAAATTTTTGTGACAATTGGAGCGAAGGAAGAAGAACATGAGGAGGTAAAATGGCTTCTCTGCCATAAATGAGGAAGAAAGGGGAATTACCTATAGCAGCTTTGGGTGTTACCCTATCAGCCCACAATGCATTCAGTAGTGTGTTGTGCCAATTTTTGTGATTCTCAGCCACGGTTCTCTTGATAATATTGATCAAGTTCTTGTTGGTTGACTCTGCTAGGCTATTGCCCTGGGGGTAATAACTAGCGGAGTACTTCATATTTATTCCTTTTTCTAAGGAAAACTCACTCATTTCAAGAGAAGAAAAATATGAAGCGTTATCAAAGACTATACAATCAGGGATTCCACAACGAGTAATGATATGCGAGTTAAAAAGAGCAATCACCTGACTTGTGTTAACAGTTTTTAGCGCGGCGGCTTCAGACCATCGAGTAAAGTAATCAGTGGCTGTCACAATGTATTTGTGTTGTTGTGAGGATGGAGGGTTAATAGGACCAATGATATCAAGGCCCCATTGCCGGAAAGGAGAATCAACTGTAACGGGTTGCAAGGGGAAGGCTAGTTTTTGCAATCGCCCTGACGCTTTCTGACAAATAATACATTTTCGACACAAGGCGTGGGCGTCTCTAAAAAGTTTTGGCCAGTAATAACTGGCTCTTAAGACTTTATGAGCAGTGGTATCGCCACCGAAGTGACCACTAGCTTCACCTGCATGCAACTCGAGCAAGACTTTCTTTGCTTCTTCCTTCTCGAGACAACGCATCAGTACGCCATCAAAATTCTGACGAAACAATATACCATTGACTAGATGAAAGGAGGCGGACTTGAGTCTCAATGCTCTTCTTTTGGTAGGGTTAAGGTGACGAGGTGTTGATCCATGTTGAAGACAGTGTCTAATATCATCGTACCAAGGACTCACTAGGTTTTGTGTACAACAAATTATACTTTGATCGCGTTGTTCTAGGTATGACGCATCCCTATCTTCCTTTTGTTCGGTTTCTGAATCAACTACAAATTTACACAACCCTTGGCCTCTCACGATTTGGGCTGGGGTGATTTCTAGGTCAAACTCCTGTAAGGAGGTAACCCAGTTGGCTCTTTTCTCTCCTAACTCTTTTTGCACTAACAAGTTCCTAACGACAGGGTAAGGAAAAACGACCTTGGTTCTTGACTTCAGAAGATAAGACCGAAAATGCTTCACTGCCTTGAAGACAGTGTAGGCTTGCCGATTGACTGCTGGGTAATTGAGTTCAGTGCCTTTAAAAGTAGAGCTCATAAAAGCGATGGGTACTTCGTTATTCTCGGCATTTTTGTGAGTAAGAACTGCGGCATAGGAACGATCAGAGGCAAAAGTATAAAGTGTAAAGTCTTGAGAGAAATCAGGGCTCATGAGAGACGGAGCATCAATTATGGCCTTCTTTATATCTTTAAAATATTTGTTTTCAGTGGGTCCCCAATGATATTGTGTGTCCTTCTTAATCAAATTCTGGAGAGGCCTGACCATTTCGGAGAAACTGGGGACAAATCTTCTCACGAAATGAATTTGGCCAAGGAAGGACTGCATGGATTTCTTGGAAGTGGGTGGAGGAAGTTTGGCAATGACCTGTGTTCTCTTGGGGTCAATAATCATTCCATCACTAGACAGAATGAATCCTAGTAGTTTACCCTGTTCTACTGCAAAAATAGACTTCTTTGGGTTCAAGGAAATGTCGAATTTACGACATCATAGCAGAACGGATCGTAGGTGAGCTAGATGATCGTCTTTGTTCTTGGAGTAAATGGTCACATCATCTAGGTAGACTACTACAGAGTGATTGATCAAGCCTCGAAAAACAATATCCATTGCTCTCTGAAAGGTAGCACCGGCGTTAATCAATCCAAAGGGCATTTTGCGATAATCATAAGTGCCCCACGGGGTACGAAAGGTAGTTTTTAATTGGTCTGATGGAGACATTAAAACTTGGTTGTATCCAGAGAAACCATCCAATAAGGATAGCCTCTCGGAACCAGATACTTGTTGAAGTATCTGTTCCATAGGAGGGACAGGATAATTATATTTATCAGACGCTTTGTTGAGGTTCTGAAAATCGACACAAAGTCGAATTTCCCCATTTTTCTTCCACACTGGGATGAGGTTGGATACCCATTGAGTATGTCTAACAGGAAAAATTATTTTAGCACTAAGGAGTTTATTCAGTTATTTTTGTACGGTCGGTTATAGTTTTGGATGCATTTTCCTCAGTTTTTGTTGGAAAGGCAATGTTTGGGGCTTCATTGGAATATCATGTTGTATAATGTTAGGATCGAATGTCTTAATATCTTCGTAAGTCCAAGCAAAGACATCCTTAAATTATTTAAATAATTTGACAAAAGAAACTTTTTCTTGCTTAGAACATCCCAAGCCTAAGTTGATACACTGAGGGTTTTCACTAGTTCCCAAATTGACTTTTTCATATGATAGCTAGGAACTATTATTTTTATAATTGACTGTCTTTTTGAATTTATCTTCAAAATCATAAAATTTTTCTAATCTAGAAACAGATTTGGGCAAGGAATTTACCATATCCGATTGAGCTTCAGGAGGTTTTGGATTAGGTATTACCGTAAAGTCATGCAGGTTATCATCATGCGTTTGTTCATCTATCACAGCTCCTTGGAAGGTTTCCTCCATGTGCAGAAAGTTAATGATCTATTGATAATCATCGAATACTCTCCAGTTCGTGATATTATCTGGAACAGATGGTTGAAACAAAACCTCCACGGAGAATGCGTTTGGAGATAAGCCCTCTGCAGGAAGAAGTTTAGAGGCAACATTAGCGAGTAGATCTGCTTCAACATTACTTGATCTAGGAATGGAATTTATATTAAAAACAGAAAATTCTTTTATTAGATTCCATACCTCAGATTGATAACACTTGAGATGCGGGGTAAGACAATGTATAGAATTTCCCACCTGCCTGACCACTATCTCTGAATCGCTGAATACAACTAGATTTTGAATGTGCATGTCTAAGGATTTTCTGAGACCTTGTAGTAAAGCCTCATATTCTACAACATTTTTAGTACATTCAAATTCTAATCTACAAGCCAATAATGTTTTGTTACCCGCGGGATCAATAATGATGTAGCCTGCGCCAGCTCCTTCTTTTGATTTGGAACCATCGAAATATAAAGACCAAATTTGATTCTTATCAGGCTCACAGGATTGTTGGATAGAAGCTGTTGGTTGCGTATATTCTTTGATCTCAGACCGTTGCTGTGAATCTTCGATAGGTGAAACTTCAGCCATGAAATTTCCGAAGTAGGTGTCCATTCCTTGGATTTCGGGTGACTCTACCGGAGGTGTATATGGCTCATTGGGGTCATTCAGGTCTGTTACCGTGAACTTGAGATAACGCTCACGATTCACCCTGATCTTGTTGGGATTTCCATTTTCTGGAAGCCACAAGTGAGACCAGTCTGTTGCGAAGTAGCCATGTAGCTGCTCCGACCAATCTCTACTCAAAAACATACCATACACTTCTGGAATGTCAACCACAATTATATCGATAACTTGATGAACTTTTGGGTTAGATGATAATCTAATCAATACATTTTTCAATTCGCCCATAACTTTAACATATGTTCTATCAAGTTGTATAATTTTCAAAGAAGATGGCTCTACTTCGGCATTTATCTTTTGGAAGACTGACCAAGGCATCACATTTGATGATGCTCCCGAGTCAGCCATGCAGTTATGCACATTTCTGTTGAAGATTTCGAAAGTTAAAAGAAAAGAAGGAACATTCTTGCGAGTACTTAGAGTTGTTACTTGTGGTTTCTTACTCGCATTTTCTACTATTACTTTATCTAAATTATTTACACTACTTACATTGTTATTTACATTATTTACATTTGGTACAGGAAGGCTTCCTTTGTCATGAGAACCAAGATTATCTTTTGTGGAAGTCTTCTGTGGCACTTTGCTTTGTACAACCTTACTACCATTTGAATTACCATTCTTGCCATTATCTAAAATATTTTGCAACATCTTTTGTAACAAGAATGGAAATTTCAACAATTCATAAATAGAAATGTTAGCCCGTAATTTCTTAAGATCTTCGACAACATCATAATCTAATTTAGGGATAGCATTACTCTGTTTAGTTTCTACTGATTTAGATGGCTTTGAAGGTAACATTGTAGTGTTATCGACAGGAGGTTTGTTTGCGGTCTTGCTCCTAGTATTATAAGGGTGCACAGTCTCAAAGTTTGCTTGGAAGATACTATCGGAGAGGTGACCAAAGATATTAGGAGAAGACTCTTCTTCTTGAATAGTTTCCTGCTCGACTTCCTCTTGAGAGATTTCAGGAGGTGCTAAGTCATATTGGGGTCCTAGAATTATCTGAAGAGCATATTGCAAACTTTCTAGGTTCAAGCCTTCGGGGTTTGGATTAGGTCAGCTGGTTTGAAAAGGCTTTCGGAAAGGAGGTTTGTAGGGTCCTTTACTCGAAGAGGCTTCCTCAGTTGACCCTTTTAAATCTATGACTTGATTAGATAAATTTTGTACAACTTTGGTTAAGTTTTCCAAATCAGAATTTTCGGATTGTGTTTTGTTTTGTGTAGGCCTGGGAAGAATCTCAATCTTTTTCTTAGAAGAAGAAACGGTTTCAGTCTCATTGCTAGAGGAATCTTTAAGGCTAAGAATATCTCTTTCAATTTGAGTAGCCCCTTCAAAGGCTTCTAACAACGTTGCCTTTTTGGATATTTTCACCCAAATAGCTATGCTTTGATGTAGAGCTTTGGTGTAATAAGCTATTATAAGGCTTTCTGCAGGCATAGAGTCTACAGGGATTCTATTCTTAAGGGTCAAAAATCTTTGATTAAAATTCTTGACTTTTTCTTTAGCATTCATTTTTAAGTTTGAGAGATCCATGACTAAGACTTCCGGAGGCTTTCCATCTCCGAATTTTTCTAAGAAAATTGACTCAAACTGTTCCCAAGATGCTATAGTGCGAGGATGTTGGGCAAAATACCAAGTGGACGCATTACCCTCAAAGCTGTAAGGGAACAACCTACAGACTACGTCTTCGTGTTCAACGTTGCGGAGTCTGATGTCTAACATAAATTTTTTAATATGGTCTTCCGCTAACTGTTTAGAATCAGGATCAAACTTAGTAAGCCATTTTTCCGGATGCTTAGGCAAAGGATGTTGAGGTCTAGCTACAGCTACAACATCTTGGTCTAACCAAAGTCTAGCATGGTTGTTCTGATTAGCCATTAGGGTAGTGGGTGTAGGAGGATGTGAAGGTGGATTGCCTTCGTCTGAAGAGGAATATCCCCCTGAAGAGGAAGGAGATGAGGGAGGAGGTGAAGGAGGAGGAGAAGGAGGTATCCCAGATCCTCCTGCAGCAGGATTTGTGTTCGAATCCGTAGGATTCACAGTGGGATCTATATCACCTAATTGTTCTCTGACTTCAGAGAAGTCTAAAGGTTGACTACATGGGTGATGTGGTTGCCTAAGGCTAGCAAAGGATTTATGTGATTTAATAAGAGATTGCCTAAAAATTTCTTGAATATCACTGCCTGTAGGATTAGGGGTTGCTAGTTCAACTGTGATCAGATGATCTTTGGTTGAAGTAGTTGTTGTTTGAGGGGGGATATTATCTTGTGAACGACTTCTAGTCACTATGGGTGTGCGATTAGGTGGAGGAGGAGTCTTGCGACCACATCATGCCATTAATTAAGCTTAGGCCCTCCTTCTAGCGCCTTTTTTTGATGGGCGAAACAGTCCATCCGTCAATTAAGAGAGTGGAATCGGTCCGGGGTTGTCTAAATAACCCAAGCCGTTTGGAATGGACCACCCTAACGAGTTTAAAGGCTCCGTTGGCCACCCTAAGGTCTCGTATGGAAACCAAAGAGAAATGATCTGAGCTAAGAAATCTAAAGGAAACTAGAAACTAATAAAATAAAGAAAAAGAGCTAAACTAATAAAGGTAACTAAAACTAATAAAGAAAATTAAACTAACTACACTAATCTAACTATAAATTACTAACTACTTATATATACAAAATACTAACTATGATTATAATAACTCAAATCAACTACCTAATTATCAGCTATGGTGTTCCTTATTCACAAATATACAATATGGACAAACTACAGATTTGATTAAAACTTGCAAAACTCAAGTGATTGCTGCTCTGAGACAACCAAGGGTCTCTTTTTTGATTTTTTGTATTTATGAAAAAGAAATAAAGCTAACTGAAATTAAACAATCTAATATTATTTCTGAAATTAAACAATGTAATATAAATCTAACTAAACTATCGTTTATATTATACTGATTAATCAAAGCAATAAACACCTAACTAATGGACCTGGAAACGCTCCAAGTCTTCCCTGTGCAAGATGTCTTCTTAAGCTGGTTGGAGGAAGAAATTCACACCATTTAGTCCTTAAGCCTCTCGAAAAAAATCAGTTGTACTGCTTCTTGAAGTATGTTACAGGACAAACAAGACATAAAAGAAATCATAACAGCTTTATGATGATAAATCTCCTGCAAAAGGGAAACCTATAATACAAAAAACTTATGTAACAATTCAGCCTACGAAGAAGACAAAGCTATCATTCATAAAATGAATCAATAACTGTTACGTTCTTTATTTCCTTGGAAGAAACAAGATATGTATAAGAGTAAGAAATTATATCACTTGTATTTGATTCAGATAACAAAGTAATACTAAACCATAGACAGAATGATATACAAAACTTGGAACAAAGTGTCAATATATTGAAAAGCAAAAGCTATAACAACGCATCAATTCTGCTCCAGTTTGAATAAGAATTACATATCCTTGTTCTTCCAAAACTAATGATGATGCCCAATATTACAAAACCATAGGTTTATATAAGTTTCTCACAAGGTAAAACATCCTTGTGAATAATAGCAAACAGTTTACACAATCAGGGAATAATCCCAAAAATATCTTAAACTAAGCAACTAAAAACGTAAGTGAAATATTCAAGATATCTTCCAACTGCTCCTCACATCCATAACAAATTCGAATTTTCCTGTAATAGACATAAAGATCAAGTCAGAGGAGTATTTTATTAAAGAAAATGATAAAAACATGACTCTATAGACTTTGCTACAGAATCTCCTGATTCTGTAGCTGGTCTAGAATAGTAAATAGGATCAAATAAATAATCAAAATCAAATCGAATCCAATCATTACAGATTACAAATTATTTAAAAAATAAATCGTTTCAATCAAACCAAATTGAATAGTATACACTCGGGACAGAGTAGGAATACTCTGTTTACCCAATTGTTATAAAATTAATCAAATCCTAACAAGATTGTTTCATGAATGACATAAAACAAGCATTATTGGTTTGCACAAAATCCAAATCATTGGATCAAATAGCCAAAAATGGTCATGATAAACAGGCATAACTCTGTCCATAAATTTATTCATAGACTTTGCATGTTGGATTTCCAACAGTTCATAGATATGGTCATAACTGTCATCGACTAGTTATAGTAACGAATTGATAATTTTTCATTAAAATCATAATGCGTAACCACCCATTATTGGAATCGAATGGAATCATATCAGCTCAAGGATCTATACACATTCACTGGACAGAGATAAAATCTAGAGACTCATGAACTGAGCATTAATCCATATCAATCTTCACAGAGTTAATAATAGAAACAACATCATAACCTCAATCAGAATCCAATTTGAATAAGTTGCAATCAATGAGAATCAAATCATTTGCGATTCGGTTATGTATCAACAGAGAAATATGAAATTTGGTCAAATGAGAATGGAACAATTACCCATTTATCAATAATACTCATATCATAACCAATTCGATTAATATCATTGACTATATTCAAAATTTGGGATACCAATCAATAGACTATTTTTGTAACAACTTGTATTATCAACAGAACATCGAGCTAATTTTAAACAATCAAATCTATTCTATGATCTATCGAACCAAACCCAATCCAATTGAATTTCAAATGATAATCAAAACTATAACAAACATTATATACATCGAAGCATGCTTTATGAAACAGAGCATGAAAAATATGTACAAAAAACAATATAAATGAGAAAAATACCATCACAACTGCTGGGTCTTATGTTAATTTTGAATTGATAATTGTAGTGGCAGACTCGACGTTTTTAAACAGGACTGAGCTCGTGGTTCGTTGATTTTTATCGGAAGGTTGCACCTTTGTATTCTTACCAGTGAGCGTGGCCACTTGGTTTTCCAATTCGTGAATCCTGGATTGCAATGTAGGTACATCCAGATAGTATCTTTCGATCCATAATCCACATTGATCACAAGGTACAGCAACAGGCTGAACAACAGAGGGTTTGATGATTCCCCAAGGGTTTCATGGAACGAATCAATACCTGGAAAGTTAGGGTTACCCTGCAGACAAGGAGGGAGGTTCATAACGAAATCATGAGGCGGTTTTCTACACAATCCCTCGGAGTAAGGATATTATTCAGATAGAAATCGTTCAATGTCTGAATCAGAGTCCTCGCTAACCTCGATGGGATCTGTTTTGGCAGGAAGTTTAGACTTGTTCCTCGCCATGCGAGAGATCAATCGTGAATTTTTCTTGCCTCGAGTATCAACTCCAGTATTTTCTCTAGTCTTTTGGGTTGTAGCTTTATTAACTTCGGTTTGTTTTGGCACATACTTAGGCAAACTTGTAGGTAACTCGGGCTTGGGTCTAGGTAATAAAACATCATAAGGCACAGGGGTAGGTTTTCTCTCGGCCACCACAGGCTTATCTACCTGTGGAGGGTTTGACTCCCCAAAACCATTACGGCTGAGGAAATCATGCCAAGAATCACGACACAACCCTAACTCGTAGACTAAAACCATTTTGATCAACCCAACATGGAAGAGGCTTGTGTCAGCCTGATTATGCTTGTATCGTTTGGCCATTTTGAACAGGCTTCGGTGCAGATAGTAAGGCATGTTTAATTCGAAACCCATGAAAACCATTAATAAACACAGGTGGAATAGGAAAATAAACCCATACCTGCCTTCATAGGTAACAAAACGTTTGATAATCATCGAGAGATCATACCAGCAGGGTTTCAACATCTTTGCAGGTAATCCTCTGTCGCACGATTTCACTGTGCGTGAATGGAACAATAACGTCCATGGGACGTCATCTACCTTACAAATTTTCGACCATTTTTGTCCCTTGGCAGGTAAGCCAGTTGCCAGACTGAGAAATCCTTCAGTAATTTCGAGCTGGACGTCTCCCACTTTGGCTCGGCAGCCATCAAACGATAACGCAAATTGCCGAGCCACAGCGAGTTCAAAGCCATCAAACTTCTTTATGAAAGCGAGCCAGCCATGTTGTTCCAGGTCACTACATGCATCACTGAATGTCAACAGTGCTTGGCACCCATTGGGTTCGTCCCTTACAATAGGAGCCATAACCTCTGTACATGGTAGGGTTCAAACTGAATGAAACAATGCACCGAGTTGCAAAACGATAGGTTTAAGGGTTTCAAAGCTCGAAAAGACCAGAATTAACTGCATGCGTGCGAAGGTGGTGGGATTACCACCGCTGTTGTAGGAAAATCTGCCTGCGGACAAGTAGATCGACCTCTAAGGCTTGACCTTAACCCTAGACAGAAAAGTGCTTATCATGGACACTGAATTTCTTTCGAATCTATCTAAGCCTAATGCATGAGAAGGAAGAGTAACAG